>ML401410.1:108477-214440 GCA_005239525.1 Nicotiana knightiana | reverse complement strand
GGAGAAGGCTACGAGAGCAATTATCGATTAATTAGCAACCATGAGTGAATTAGATGAAAGGGAGAGTTTATTAGAATGCAATATGAATGGTGAATTGATCACAACCCTGGAATATTTGTCTCTATTGAATACACAACAATATTCTCGTTATTTGATAATTAGTTCATATAATCGTAGAATAAATTAGTTATATTCTTGGACTTTGTTTTGGCTTTATTAAATAAACATTAGAGTGATTCAATAAGTAGTTTACGCAAGTCCCTGTGGGTTCGACATTCGATTTAACATTATATTACTTGCTACGACCACGTATACTTGCGTCTGCGGTTTGGGACCAACAGTGAGCACTGCCTCGGAACCCTTGAGGTCCTTAGGGAACTCTGACATACCCGTATTATGAGAAGGTCGTGAAATAATACCTGGCATTGAGGACCTGGAGACTTGAGCCTATTCTGTAGGCTCCCTATAGTTAACTTCTTATTTTTCTTATATTTCAGTTGTGTAATTAATATTCAATGGTCTGTAATAATTAATTGTAAACAACTCTGGGATCGGATAGTGAAAATGGATGGGGTATATGCATGTTGTAGTATAATTAAGGGTAGAGACCATGTTTCTAGGTTTATTTTCCCTATGCGCAATAGCAGCCATGTTTAGGTACAACATGCCATGCATTAGATATCATGCTACTTAGGATTTATGTGTATTCAACATCTCATCTACGCTTAGAAATCTTGCCTATAGGATAAATAACAAAATAAGTTTCTATTGCGCGATTCTGCCCATGTTCTGAAACTTCACTAGAAGTACTGTCTTAGGATAAATTAACTGCAATCATGCCTCATCATGCTATACACGTAGAGATCCTGTTTTAGGTAAACAACCATTAAAAATCTGTCACCTATGCTATTCTTGAAACTGCGCATAATGCTATGATTCTATGTGCATTTAGAAATCCTGTTTAAGTTATTATGCATCATGCTTCATTAGATATCATGCTATAGGATCGTATCTACTTAACTACACTTAGTCTAAATACAGAACAGTCCCTTGTTCTAAGCAACTGGTAATTAGTCCTTGTACATCTTCAACACCTAGAATTGCATGTTATTAGCTATAAACAATCCAGATTCTGAATAACTGTTGCATGTTATCCTACACCTAGGCAAGCCTTAGGTAATTAACTTAAAAAAATAAAAAATCAGAATCGTCTTTGTGATCATGTTTAACTGTCAGCATGCTTAAAACCAGTAGGCAAGCCTGATTAAGACTTCCTCCCTGAGTTATGCAATAAATCTGTCTTTGTGTTACCACCTAGATACCATGCTTTAGGATTCTGAATTAATATGGACCTTAGTTGTGTATGAGACATGTTGTTTATGTGTATTGTGTGTGGAGGAATACTTGAGCCTTTATCTGCTTTCTATGTTTTCCTTTATCTGGAGTCCTACTTGTTTTGTTATCTGTCGCCCTAAATTTTACCTTTAAAACCTGAGGGTCTTCCTAGCACCTAACTTTAGGATAGAAGTCCTAATTTCCTCCGGGACTGATAGGAAGGGACGGGTAACAACATGCAATAGAGGTCGAGACCAACACTCATTTTTAATAACCTTACAGGGTGGGAAGGGTAGAATATGTATATGATGACCGGTGCGCTAATGCCACGTGTAGCCCCTCTTCAAGGAGTGATTACCGGGTATTGCATTGATGTGATCCACATTATTATAAACCTAGGACATCTTTTATATGCTTAGCTCGTAATCCTATTCGAAAGCTAATCTTCTTTACTTTTTTTAACATCTGCATACTTAAGACTTAAATCCCCTCTTATTTGAGCCTTTTCTTGTTATTTGCTAATTGTACAAATTCACGAAACCATTTGGTCTGGAACCACATTTGTGGATCGTGAGGGGTGCCTAACACCTTCCCCTTAGGATAATTTCAAGCCCTTTCCCAATATCTGGTTAGTAACGTAGTTGTAATTGAACCCCTTAGGTGCCCTAACGCACCGTTAAAATCGTTAGATGGCGACTCTTCAAAATATGCAAACCCCTTTCCCGAAAGGAACGAATTATCCCAACCAATGTCATAAACCCAATCTCCGCGAGGAAAAAGGGGGCTCGACAATGTGTTAAAAATGTTGGTTGTTCTCTTGAGTTTATCATAGTATATAATGACTGAGCTGGATTGACAGCGTTACGGTGTTTACTTATATTCTTGTTGGTTTTATTGTGAAATGATATTGGTTAAAGCTTACGAGCTATATGATTTTCTGTTTGAAATTATGGAAATAACAATATTGTGAAAGGCTTGGCCTGAATTGTGAAATTCTTTATGAATAAATTGATATGATATGTCTGGTGGGAGCGGGTTGCACGCCGCAACAAGGAGTGATAAGGGTGGACAAGTGGGATCGGGTTGCACGCTACAACAGGAGCAATAAGGGTGATATATTTAGGGAGGAGCAATAAGGGAGGACAGATGGGAGCGGGTTGCACGCTGCAACAAGGAGCGATAAGGGAGAACATTTATATTTTTACTGATTTTCAAAGAAAATAAAGATTTGAAAAGCTAAATGTTTATTTTTACTGTTTTGTTTTTTTGAAAAACAAAGATTTGAAACTTTCTATTTTATATTACTATTTTCATATTTTGGCACTACTTTTATTCAAAGATAAAGTTTGAAAACTTGAAAATTATTGAGGATTGGTTATAGCTGAGGCCTGAAAGAGGCGGTTGCGTTACTTTATTATTGTTGCAGTATTTGAATTGATGTATTTAGATTTTCTTCCTGTTTTATAATTATTGTCTCAGATATATTTTCTTGTTCGTGTAGAATTATTTTATTGTGTTATCGTATATATATATTAATATCACAGGTTTATTGTTAAAGCCCCGTCTTAGCCTCGTCACTACTTCGCCGAGGTTAGGCTCGACACTTACTCAGTACATGGGGTCGGTTGTACGGATACTACACTCTGTGCTCTTTTGCTCAGATCCATGTACTAGTCAGCAGTAGAGGATTCCAGGACGACCACCCGATTCATTTGGAGACACGAGGTACATCTGCCGGCGTTTGCAGATTCCGAGAGTCTTCTCCCATTTCCACATACACTGTTTTATATTATTCAGAACAGTCGCACTATTTCTTTCAGCCATTATTTGTAGTATTCTTTAGTAGTTCGTGGACTGTGACACCAGACCTTGGGGTAGTCTTAGAGTTTTTTACACGATTAGTTCATGATCCGTTTTATTTAAATGGTTATTATTATTATTTTATTTTATTTTTGTTGGGAATTATTCTAATTAAGTTCCTTTGGAAGTTATTTATTTGTTCTTAAGTAATTAATTAAGGAAATAAATTATTCGAGTTCTAACATTTGCTTGCCTAGCAAGTGTGGTGTTAGGCGCCATCACGACCACTGAGGTTGGGAATTTGGGTCGTGACAAGTTGGTATCAGAGCACTAGGTTGCTTAGGTCTCACAATTCACGAACAAACTTGGTAGCGGCTGAAGGATCGATACGGAGACGTCTGTACTTATCTCTCAGAGGCTATGAAATTAGGAAAAATTTCACTTCTATTCTACACTATCATGCGAATTATTCTATCATTGATGATTGAACTTGTCTATTCTTGTCCTCTCACAAATCTCGACAACACACAAAACGTCTACAACCGGACAAGAGATGAAGCCCCAATGACAGCCACGATTAGGGGAAGAGACAGAAGTAGAGCTCAGTCTAAAGCTCGAACTTCAGCACCTATTGTACAGTCTCAAATGGAACTAGACGCGGAGGTTCTAACCCAGTCAGTACATGTGGGACTAATACAGATTCCAGAAGGATTCATAGCTACTCCAGTATTGCAAAACAAGGGAATAGTTGAAAGCAACAGGGTTGATTTATATGAGTTGTGAAGTTTAACATTGTGGATTATCAGGCATTGTGACCTAGGACTTCGTTCCAAGTGGGGAAGTCTACTATCAAGGAATAGATTGTGGGGTCATGTGTTATATCGGTTTTGGTTTGGAATGTATAAGGCCTGAGATTTTGCAAGAGATAAAGCTGGGACTTGTGATATGTCTACCTCCTTAATAACCATATACCTCAGTACCAAAGGAGTTATATAAACAACTTTAGATCTACAGAAGGTTTACTCAGCGTGGAAGTTACGGTTGCGGATTTTGGGGTGCTCCAGAGGGAGTATAGTGGTTGACAAGATTCTAAACTATATGGTTCGTGCCAAAAATATTATCTGTATAAAGCTTTACTTGTGGGATCATTGTGCATCAATAGGAATAAGAGTTACCCCAAGGAATAACGAACAGTACATGAATAAGTGGGGTAGCTCAGCGGTGTTGAGTCAACAGGGTAAAGGATAAATTGGTCGCCAGTGGTTGAGGCAAGCCTACAAAGAGGATGACCAGCCAGTGCCACATCAACTATTTGACTTAGTTCTCATAAATGCTTTTGAAAGAATTTGCTTCGCGGACCCTCCATAATGCGTGGTGCATAAGGTTTGAGCGGCTGCGTCAGGTCATATGATGGTGTTAGAACATGCTACCAAGTTCGATAAGTCAGCCCGTCACACTCCTACTTCGATTTATCTATCCAGAAAGCAAGTACACAGACTCATTAAAGGACTCAAATATGATTTTAAAATTTTGGACGACTCAAGGCAGGTTGATACTTCATTTCGGCTAGTGATAGAAATTGTTCTAGACTTGGGAGAGTCATACTTCATCAGAACACTCAAGCTACGTGCCCCATTGCAGTTACAACTCAACTTACATGTCGAAGGTGGAGGTCAGACTCCTAGAGGTGGAGACCCAGCCTGTTGGTATATTTTCTATGGTAGGGCTGAGGTCGTTACATTAAATGGTGTCATTACAAGAACAATCTCTAATTATTATAAAGTGATGATTTCCTAAACTTAATTCGGTTATGCGAATCTAATAAAATTCTTCTAATATTCTCCACTCTCGGGTGAGCTTCGTAGCTAAAAAATCTACTTATGGGAATACTTGTATTGAGAAATTCTATGGAGATAGATATGTCTACCATTACGTACTGTAATTTCATTTAACGGATAATATTCAAAAGAAGAAAATGGAAGGTTTTGAATGGAGATATGCATATTATTTGTGATTCAGGATAGAGGACGAGATCCTCGCGTTTTGATATGATTGGGTATGTTTAAACCGGGCTACGAGCCGCGATTGAAATTCTTGTGTTTAAATACTCTAGTGTGAATAAATTTTTTACTATAGTACTGGTAGGGTGTCATACATGTTAGGCTTATTCAAAAATTTATGTATAACATAATAATAAATGAATAAATAATAATAAAAGTAATACGAATAATAAGTAAATAAATAAATAAGGAAATTAATTGATTAACTGTGCATAATTTGCCAAATTCGTGTTATAATTATTGAGCCTTGACCTCCGGGTGGCGTTAAATGAGACACATTGATTCGGGTATATAATTATGAGGCCTTCGTGAATTGCATTTCGTTATCAGTGCTGTGAAGGTTTGAAAGGATATTTTTCTTTGTTGACGTAAAGCAATTTGATGATTCTGTAAGCGACTGTGAACAACTACTAAGAAACATATTGAGCAGAAAGGATGTTCCATTCGAATGGTCAGACGAGTGTGGGTTGAACCTTCAGAAACTTAAGATTAGCCTTGAATGCAGCACCGGTGTTAGTGTTATCATCAGATTCGGGTTCTTTCACGGTGTATTGTGATGCTTCTCGAGTTGGACTTGGAGCAGTATTGATGCAAGATGGCAGGATGATTGTGTATGCGTCTTGTCAGTTGAAAGTCCATGAGAAGAATTACCATGTTCATGACTGAGAGATGGCAGCCATTGTTTATACCTTGCAAGGTTGGAGGCACCACCTTTATGGTGTGCAGTGTGAAGTTTTTACAGACCATCACAGTCTCCAGTACTTATTCAAGAAGCTAAAATGTACCTAGATTTGAGGCAGTATCCTTGGTGGAGAAGGATGAAAGAAGACATTGTGGCTTATGTGGCTTATGTGGCTCGTTGTTTAAATTGTAAACATATAAAATATGAGCATTAGGGACCCGATGGTTTGCTATAGCAAATAGAGATTCTTGAGGGGAAGAGGAAACGTATCACTAGGGACTTCGTTGTTGGACTCCCACGGACTCAGAGGAAATTTGACGCAGTTTGGGTTATTGTGGATAGGCTGACTAAATCAGCACATTTCATTCCTGTATCAAGTACTTATACTTCAGAGCGGTTGGCTGAGTTATATATTCGGGAAATAGTTCGCCTTCATGGTGTGCCCGTGTCTATCATTTCTGATCGGGGTACGCAGTTTACTTCACACTTTTGGAGAGCAGTTCAGCGTGAGTTGGGTACCCGAGTAGAGTTGAGTATAACATTTCACCCTCAGACTGACGGGCAGTTCGAGCGTACTATTCAGATATTGGAGGATATGATCCGCGCTTGTGTTATTGACTTTGGAGGCTCATGGGATCAGTTCTTGCCGTTAGCGGAGTTTGCTTATAATAACAGCTATCAGTCTAGCATTCAGATGGCTCCTTATGAGGCGTTATATGGTAGACGGTGCATATCGCCAGTTGGATGGTTCGAGCCAGGAGAGGCTCAGTTGTTGGGGATAGACTTAGTTCAGGAGGCCTTACATAAGGTCAAGATTATTCAGGAGAGACTTCGTGCAGCTCAGTCTAGGCAAAGAGTTATGCCGATTGTAAGGTTAGTGATGTAGCATTCATAGTTGGATAGAGAGTATTTCTTCGGTTATCGCCCATGAAGGGTGTTATAAGACTTGGGAAGAAGGGAAAATTGAGCCCTAGGTATATTGGACCGTTTGAGATTCTTGATAGAGTGGGGGAGGTAACTTATACACTTGCGTTGCCTCCAGGGATATCCTCAGTTCATCCGGTATTTCACGTGTCTATGCTCCGAAAATATCATGGTGACCCGTCCCACGTGTTAGATTTCAGCTCTGTCCAGTTGGACAAAGACTTGACTTATGAGGAGGAGCCGGTATCTATTTTGGACCGGCAGGTTCGCCATTTGAGATCTAAGAGTTTTCCTTCAGTTCGAGTGCAATGGAGAGGCCAGCCCATTAAGGCAGCTACTTGGGAGTCTGAGTCAGACATGCAGAGTAGATACCCACACTTGTTCGCCACTTCAGGTAATTTTCTATGTCCGTTCGAGGACGAACGTGTGTTTTAGAGGTGGAGATTGTGATGACCCAAGGGGTCATTTAATAAAATTAGACTACGTTCCACGCTTAATAACCATAAAGAGACTAAAATTAAATACCTCGATATGCGTGCGCAGTACGGGCGTGAAACCGGGAATCTTTTATGTGAAAATATGAGAAATAGTGATTTTTAGAATTTAAATTTGATAAAAGTTGACTTTGGTCAACATTTTGAGTAAACGGACCCGAATCCGTGTTCCAACGATCCCGGGAGGTCCATAGTAAAATATGGGACTCAGGCGTATGCCTGGAAATGAATTCCGAGGTCCCAAGCCTTAAAAATCAATTTTTGAAAGAAATTATTTTGATGAAATGTTCATGAATTAAAGAAAAGAAATAATGCTAAAAATCTTTGGTATCGGGTCCGTATTTTGGTTCCAGAGCCCGACAGCTTTGTTATGATATTTAAAGGTTAACTATGAAATTTGGTGAAAAACGGAGTTCGTTTGACGTGATTCGGACATCCGGTTGAGAAATTATGAACTTTAAGAGTTTTTGTTGAAAATGATGAGTTTTGAGGTTTAATTCATAGATTTACATGTTATTTCATGATTTTATCCCACAAGCGAGTCCATATGATGATTTTAGACTTGCGTGCATGATTTGTTTGGAACCCCGAGGGCTCGGGTGAGTTTCGGATAGGCCGCGGGGTGTTTTACACTTGAAAATAACTGCTGATTTTTCAGTATCTAGTGTCCAGGTTTTTGTACTATGCGATCGCATAGTGTAGTCCTCAGGGGTCCCAAGTTTTGTACTGTGCGAACACATTGCCAGGAGTGCGATCGCACTGCTTCATCAAGGCCCTACTGTGCGAACGCACCAATAACCCTGCGATCGCGGAGCACAGTCTGGGCCAAGCTGTGCAAACGCAGGCCATACAGTGCAAACGTACTGAGTTAAATTTTGGCCTGGGGGAGGGAAATCCAATACCCTGTGCGATCGTACCCCTCCCCATGCGAACGCACTTCACTATTTTTTCTTACCCTGTGCAATCGCATATAATTACCCGCGATCGCCAGTTGCCTAGGCCAACTAATATAAATACCTGTTAAAAATAGGCAGAATCCTTTCTTCTCCAAATTTTTGAAGTTCCAGCCCTAAAAACGAGTTTTCTTCAGCAATCTTCATCCCCAATTTATAGGTAATCAATCCCAAACCTTATTCTTTCAATTCCTTACTATTTTGCATCACTTTTAAAGCAAAACACAAACAAATCATGGTAAAAATCTAGGATTTTGGGTAGAATTAGGGAGTTTTGTAAAAATTGAATTTTTATATCAAATTAAGGTCGAATTTCAAAACTAATAGCATATTTGGGTTCGCGGGTGAATGGGTAAACGTAACTTGGTCCGCACTCCGAGTTTAGACCAAGTGGGCCCGGGGACGGGTTTTCACTTTTTTTGAGAAAACTTAGGAAAAACTATATTTTTCAATAAAGTGTTCCTTTAGCATTAGTTAATGATATTAAGATAATTTTGATTAGATTCGAGCAATTTAGAGGTGAATTCAAAAGGAAAAGCAATAATTGAGCAGTGAGTGGCCTGCGAAATTGAGGTAAGTGTTTGGTCTAACTTTGGTTTGAGGGAATATGACTCCGCACTTGTTTGCTATGTGAAATACATGGGCATGATGTATAGGTGTGGTGACGAGTATCTATGCACCATCCAAATTAATTGTTAAACATGAATCCCCTTCCCGTTCCCAACTTAATTGATTATTGTCTTAATTGTTATATGTTCATTATTGCTTCTATGATTATTTCGCCCTGTTGATCTGTTGTTAGATATTGTTGTGATTATTTGGAAAGAGTATTGGTTGTTTGAGCTGGTTTCCTTGGGATATGTATAACGATTGAGAGGTTTGGCATTATTTTTACGAATTATATATATATATATATATATATATATATATATATATATATATATATATATATATATATTTACGTTCCAGTTGGTTTCATTTCGATAATTTTGAAGAAGTTGTGAGAAACGCAATCTAACTGTTTCGTAATTGTTGAGGTTCACGTGGTTGTTGGGTTTCATTGAGTTATTTCCAATTGTTGTGTAAGTGTGTTAAAAATTTTGGCTGTTCTCTTGAGTTTATCATAGTATATAAAGACTGAGCTGGATTGACAGCGTTACGGTGTTTACTTATATTCTGGTTGGTTTTATTGTGAATTGATATTGGTTAAAGCTTACGAGCTATATGATTTTCTTTTTGAAATTGTGGAAATAACAATATTGTGAAAGGCTTGGCCTGAATTATGAAATTCTTTATGAATAAATTGATGTGATATGTCTGGTGGGAGCGGGTTGCACGCTGCAACAAGGAGTGATAAGGGTGGACAGGTAGGATCGGGTTCCACGCTGCAACAGGAGCAATAAGGGTGATATATTTAGGGAGGAGCAAAAAGGGAGGACAGGTGGGAGCGGGTTGCACGCTGCAACAAGGAGTGATAAGGGTGGACAGGTAGGATCGGGTTCCACGCTGCAACAGGAGCAATAAGGGTGATATATTTAGGGAGGAGCAAAAAGGGAGGACAGGTGGGAGCGGGTTGTACGCCGCAACAAGGAGTGATAAGGGAGGACATTTATATTTTTACTGATTTTCAAAGAAAATAAAGATTTGAAAAGCTAAATGTTTATTTTTACTGTTTTGTTTTTTAGAAAAACAAAGATTTGAAACTTTCTATTTTATATTACTATTTTCATATTTTGGCACTACTTTTATTCAAAGATAAAGTTTGAAAACTTGAAAATTGTTGAGGATTGGTTATAGCTGAGGCCTGAAAGAGGCGGTTACGTTACTTTATTATTGTTGCAGTGTTTGAATTGTTGTGTTTAGGTTTCCTTCCTGTTTTATAATTATTGTCTCAGATATATTTACTTGTTCGTGTAAAATTATTTTATTGTGTTATCGTATATATATTAATATCACAGGTTTATTGTTAAAGTCCCGCCTTAGCCTCGTCACTATTTCGCCGAGGTTAGGCTCGGTACTTACTCAGTACATGTGGTCGATTGTATTGATACTACACTCTGTGCTCTCTTGCACAGATCCAGGTACTAGTCAGCAGTAGAGGATTCCAGGACGACCACCTGATTCATTTGGAGACACGAGGTACATCTGCCGGCGTTCGCAGATTCCGAGAGTCTTCTCCCATTTCTACATACACTGTTTTATATTATTCAGAACAGTCACACTATTTCTTTCAGCCATTATTTGTAGTATTCTTTAGTAGTTCGTGGATTGTGACACCAGACTCTGGAATAGTCTTAGAGTTGTTTACATAATTAGTTCGTGATCCGTTTTATTTAAATGGTTATTATTATTATTATTATTATTATTATTATTATTATTATTATTATTATTATTATTATTATTTTATTTTATTGTTGTTGGGAATTATTCTAATTAAGTTCCTTTGGAAGTTATTTATTTGTGCTTAAGTAATAAATTAAGGAAATAAATTATTCGAGTTCTAACATTAGCTTGCCTAGCAAGTGTGGTGTTACGCGCCATCACGATCTCTGAGGTTGGGAATTTGGATCGTGACAATGACGATATATTAGTTTGTCTATACTACGTCCTATTTCATTTGACCTGGTTGATTTTTCACCAAAATTGAAAGAAAATTTTGTTATACAGCAATACAATTAATTTTTTTTAACTGTATAATAGATGGTAACTCGTTGACAAGTTCTATACCAATTTCTTTCTAATGAAATATCTCCACATTAGAAGTAAACAAAAAATATCCATTTCATCCAAAGTTATACTTGAGATATCTCCTCTTTTTATTTTCTCTTCTCCTTTACTTCTTTCCTCGAAGTTCAAAGTACAAAGATCTAATTATCCAATTGTCATTTTTCATTTAACTTCTACTTTTGTAACGATGTACTTAATTTTTTTTAAAAAGTACCATAAGTCACAATTTTATAATTAACTAACTTAAAAAGAATAAGAATTTTGAATAAAAATACCATTTGACTTCTAAAATGATAATCGTATCATATAAACTGAAAGAAAGATATAGTACAATTTTTAAAAATAAAAAAACAATTCATAATAATCATCCTCTTTTTATTATTTTGCTCTAATTCTCTCGTGTTTTTCATTTAAACGAAACAAATATCATTTTTCTACATGAGAAAGAATACGACGATAGAAAAACTTAACCTTATTTAATAATAAATAACTCTATTTACGCTCAGAATTTTCGACTTGCTTAATTCTTCAAAGCAATCTCGTAGAAAAATTACATTAATCTAGAGAAATTAATGAGCAAACCATATACCACCCTGCAAAATCTGATCTTGCTACATTATTTAGGGAAAAACATTTGTGTCTCTATCTTCAGTTCTGATTTTGTAAAATAATTCATTCCACAGTAATAAAAGGTATAATACTCAATACACTTCTCGCAATATGGTAATCGCCTACTAAGTATGAGCAAGAAAGAAAAGTTGCTGACCATAAGATAAATCTCAAAAAATCAAATATCGTATTTTGCATGGCTACTTATTTTAATTTTTTTCCTTGTATGATATATGAACTTAATTAATTACCTGCTTTATCTTCAACTTACTTCCTCTTATTATAAATTAGTTATACTTTCAAGCTGATGTTGTGATTCAAGATTCATTAATCCCTTATCGTTCGTTGGTTGGCTTTTGCAAAAATTAGGTTTTCATATATGCATTTCATTCATTTGAATCCTTAGCTTGTTTATAGGCGCTTGGGACAATTATTGTTGTGAAATCTTTGACTCTGAGACTTTTGCCTGGAGACGAACAAATATAATCTCACTCCCTCACGATGTGTTTTTCGAATCCTATTAATACAAGTGGATTAGTCTATTTTCTTACCGATGATGATCACGTATTAGTCTGACTATAATGGCAAAGAAATTATACTTCGAGAGCCAGTAACCGAAAACAAAGATTATACAGAAAAGAAACTGATGGAGTACGAAGGGAAGTTGGGATTTATTTGTCTATCGCTGAATGAAATGTTAGAGCTTTGGTGTATTGACAATACATGAAACCATATGTGGAGATTGAAACCGTTAAAAGTGTGATGAAATATCCAAGTCCAGTTGATTTCTACGATAGTGATATTGCTCTAATGATGGGTTTGGATAAATTGGTGTTTTATAACCAAAAAAATACAAGATTTAATGTGGTTAAATTGGACAGGTCAGACTATAGTGAAATTCTCCATATTGTATTTGATCAATGGAAAGAGCTTCATTTTGTGGCACGACATATTATACAATTATCATTAGTGAAGTAACCGTTTGAGCAATCAACTGTTTAATAGGATCTTCATACAATATTACATAATTATTATTAATTAAGTAACTGTCTGAGCAATCAACTGTCTAATAAGATCTTCATACTATAGTAAGTACGTGTCGTGCCAATATTATTTTATTAAGTACTAGGAGATCGTAGGAGTCATACATTCTAACATGATAAATAGTGCTGAATATATTTTTTACATAAAGTTGTCATATCACTTATATTTATTGAGAAAAGGAATCTTCGAATAATGATCGGACAGGATGCAAATATAATCAGGTATTCAAATTAAATTGTCTACATAAAAAGTAGATTAACCAAATAAAGAAACATATTTGTGTTGGGCTAAAGCGGCCCAAAAATACTTTTAATATGGTGTGACATTGTCCGCTTTGAGTCAAGCTCGCACGGTTTTACCCAAAATACCTCACTCCATTAAAAGTATACAAATACGTATAAGTAGAATTAATCTTTTTCCTTTCTGACTTTCCATGTGGGATTTTGTTCACATACACCTAGCAATCTCCCCCTTGGACTAAGTTCCACATGATCCATCACCATTCATGGGCTAATTTGGAGATTAATTGGGTGCCACCCACGTGAGCTTGAGTATTTACTGTCACCGAAATACAAATGTTGTACATCTTCAAAGCTACGGGTAAGAGTTGTAAACCATAATCCCGCCAAATCATTGACTCTGATACAAGTTGTTGAGCTAAAACGGCCCAATGATGATACTTTGAACATGGTGTGATATTGTCTGCTTTGGGCCAAACCCGTACGTTTTTTCCCAAAAGACATCACACCATTAAGAGTATACAACTCCCTATAAGTAGAATATTTTTCCTTTCTACATTTTATGTGGGACTTTATTCACACACACCTAATAATTTCTACTTATAATTCGGAGATCTGTGGATGGTGGATGGTGGCGGATTGGTGGAGGGAGAGAGAAGAAGCTAGTAGACCTGGATGACGGAGTGCGAAAGAAAGAAAATATTAAAAAAAATTGATCTCTGACGCTCTGAAAAATAGTATAATACACGCAGTATGCCGTATCACTAAGTTGTGTCTAAATGGCACATTTGAGATGTGGTTGGAGTGTTCAAATGAAACGAACTTAAGATGGAGTGTCTAAGTGAAAAGTGGGGATAACTTTAAGGGGCTGTCCATGTATTTTGCCCACAAAAATACGAGTGTGTTTCATTAGTACACCAAAAGTTTATTATGAGACGGGCAAACGATAATTTATTGGAGTAGAAATTGTACCCTCTTCTTGTTTGGATGGTTGTACCCCTTGTACCGTATTGTATTGTTATTTTAAATATAATATTTATTTTGATTGTTATTTAAATTTTATTATATTGTATCGTTAAATCCGTCATTACATAACGACGAAAAATGCCACTTTATGGAACGACCGATTTGGTGTAGTCGCGTCATTACCTTATTTTTTCTTCTCATCATGCCTTTCGTTATTATTAAATAATCTTATTTTTATTGTTTACCCTTAAAATCGGATAATAATTAAATTTATAAGTAATTTTAAGGATATGTGATTTCACTTGGCAAAATCTGAGAAAATATACAAATTGATATTAGAAATTGACTACAAATGAAAAATAGAGCAAATCAAATATGATATGTAGCTTTGGCCCTCGAGCAAGGCCGCCCTCGAACCAAATGAGTATGCTATTGAAAAGTATGAACCGAGCAACAGAGTATGAAAGCTTAAGAGAGAAAATATACTATATTGCTTCGAATAGTGTTAATCTGATGATTACAAAATGATTAGAGTCCCCTTTATATAGTAGATGAGTTATACTTATGGTACAATTCTAAATATAGTAGGAAATCACATGATTGGCTAATTAACCAGTCTTGACTTGATACGTGCCGAGATTTCTGCCGCGATCCTTGCCCGATTGCGGATGTCTCGATTTTCCGTTATTCGACTCAACATGCTTCCCTCGATCTCGCTCGATCCCTGTTCTTCTTGGTCTCGATCTCTATCCCGCTTGGTCCCGATCTCGACCTCGATCAGTCCCTGAATCATGAGCTCGGTGACCTGGCTTCGTGCCATGGTTTGTTATGACACGGGGTTGAACCCTGGCCTGCCACCCTGGTCTCGATTAACCATAAAAAAAAAGGGCAAGCCCGATTTTGACTGTATATAGATAGTCCTCTCGTTTTTTGGAGAGTAATGACAAGAAACGATTTGAGTCCTCGATCTTCACCTCGGTACATCATGACATAAGAACTGTGATGTAAGCAACAGAAGTGACTGAAACATATCGTCGGTACAATTTTTGAAGTATTTAATGCGCGTCAGTCGACGATCGGCCACTATCGGCTTTGAACCGTCGTTGTGAAATCAATAAATACCCTCCTTCTTCATTCTTTCAAACTTTACTTTCAAATCTTCTTCATTATAATCTTCAGAGCCCTTTGCCTTCTTCAAAGCTTCATATTTTCACATTTTTGAGTTTCCTTGCTTACTTTGTCCCAAAACACCAAGTCTTTCCTTTCAATTTCTGCTCTTCTTTGCCCGTAAAAACTACATGGCTAAAAAATTAAAAACCAGCGACGGAGCCACGCCCCGAAGAGTTCTTCCCCGGGGGTGCATCATTGATTCTTACTTCAAGGTTGAGAAAACCTCTTTGTTTCCGTGTCGATGCGTGCCGGTATCGAGATATATATGCTCGATCTAAAACCCTCCTTGACCAGGTTAAAAATGACTGCAATCGGGGTAAAAAACATGTGGTGGTGCCGGCTCCAGAAGAAGCAATTACCACCCACGTGGAAGGGTTCCTAAGTGTTTCCACTTACCCCTTCACGTTGGGTTCCCTCGATCCAATCATCCTAGACTTATGCAAAAAATACGAGGTGACCCTTGGCCAAATTCACCCCTATTTTTGGAGGATCGTGATACTGCTCCGCTACTTCAGGAGTAAAATTGATGGGCTTACCTTCATCCTCGACCACTCATACGACTGTACAGCCCTCGATTCTATCGAGGTGGGATAATAAAGCATCAACGTCGGGCCACCAGGGCACCTTTCTCGAGCATAGACGAAGACAAAGACCGTGGCTGGATGGGACGATTTGTTCGAGTGAGGATCACAGACTTAATCCCGGCTAAAAGTATGCCATTTCCTGAGAAATGGAATATGAAACATAAGTATAACTCTGTCCTCGATTTCTGTTTTGTGTCTTCATTATTTTCTCATCCTTTCTCATCGACGTTCTTCTTGATCCAGCCACTGCCTGGATGACGTGTGCAGTTCCCCAGCTCGAGAACTGGGTTAGGAGCCTGGTATCGCAATAGACACATGCCGAGTGCGCATGATGTAATTTGTCAAAGGGTCGGTGGGAGGCTAGTATTCATGGTAAACCCTTTTTCCCGACTTAATAATTTGACCATTGTTTAAATAATTTCCTAGGCTTACTCGTTTTCCTTCTTTTGTAGGTCTCGGGAAGGAGGTGACGATGAGGTCTATGTATGGTGATGAAGAGATCCTTCCCCCACCATCTACCTCGAAGCCAGTGATGGAGAAGAAAAGGAAAAGGGCTTCGGATTCTGAGGGATAGAAGCCCAAAAATAAAACAACCCGCAAGCCTAAGGGGATCGTCATTCCTCTGACTTTGGAGTCAGTCCAAAGGCTAAGGGATGAAGAGTAAGAAGAAGAATAAGAAGAAGAAGAAGATGACTCCGGGCTGGTGGCCCCTGTACGAGCTGACGCCGAGACTCGAGGAGCTACTGAGCCGGTGAAAGATAAAACTACTTTACCTCGACTCGATGAGATCGAGGGGGAAACCTCGGATGGAGTCCCCGATCCAGAAAGAGCTGAAGCCGCTTCACCTCGAGGTGAGAAGGCTACCAAGGAGGCGGTTGGCGCTAGTACAGAGATCACGCTCGAGGCTCCTCAAGATGAGGGAAGTTCCTCACAAGACTCGCTTTGGGTAATAGATATCGGGGATTCCCCCTCATTTCCTTCATTCTCTGATTCGATGATACGTAAAGTTCAGGCGGTAGAGACTTGCCATGGGGAAGGGGTCCATGGAGCAGAAGACCTTTTCCGTGGTTATTTTGTCGGAGTCGAAGATTCCACCGGTCTGAGTGACTTGGATATTTCAAGGAAGAGCTGGAGTAAGGCTGCCTCGAGCTTTAAACTGACCAATCAGTTTCTGGCCCCGAGTGCCGATCCCGGGCCCAAATCAATTGTTATCTCGGTCCTAGAGGATGCTCGGATTCTTGCTGCCCCCGTAGGGTTGGCTAGCTATCTTCGATGCTTGGTCACAGAAGAAGACTAGGACAAGATGGGCAAGGTGGAAACACCTTGTCTTTTCAACGAATCCCAACATGCTCTAAACTGGGTAAATACAAATTTCTTTATCGATGTCAATTTTCATACTTGTACTTTTCTCCCTTTATATAATTCTTTTCTCTATGTTTGTAGGCTTATGTGCTTCATCATGAGGCTTTATTCCGACCCGGAGGGGAGCTGAGCCGGTATGAGGCCTAGATCTGAGGGCTCACTGAGAAAAAAATGCCTTCAAGCTTCTCAGTGAGCAAAGAGAAGGGGAAGCAAATGGCCTCCGTGCTGAGCTAGAAGTGGCTCAGAAAGAACATGTTGAACTGGCCGAGCAGGTAAGAAGAATCATTGAAGTTAATGACACTGACTCGGGCGTGGTGGCTAACGGTTCGGTCCCGCAGGTCCAACAAAATCTCGATGTGATCGGGCAACTTCGTGAGGAAGTAGATGCAGTGAAGGCTGAGGCTGAGGCGTGAAAGAAGAACATGGATTGACTTGCCTTAGAAAAGAGACCGCCCAAGCCCAACTTGCCTCGACCGAAATCCAGCTCAGGCGCATGAAAGATAAAGCCTTGGTACAAGCCAAGAAAATCGAGGAACTTCAGTCTCGGTTGGATTCAGCAATTTCCGATCGGGAGAAGCTAGTGACAGAGATTGGGGCGGCCAAATCGGAGGTCGAAGTGACGAAGTCCAACGCTGATATAATGTTGGCTATCTATCGGACTGATGCTGAAGCTGCTCAGGTCCGAGCGAAGGAAGTTTCCGAAGCTGCTCAAGTTAGGGCAAATTGGGTCGCTGAGCATACCAAATGCCAGTTTCGGAGGGAGACTCTCGAGGAGATCCATGCTCGTGGATTTGATCGTACGGTCGAGATCGAGAGCGCTAAGGAGCTTGAAGATGAAGTCAAGGGTTTGGCTTATCCTGATGACGACGACTCCGAGAGCCTGAGTGGATCTGAAAGTGGAGAAGGCCCCGAGGGTGAAAATGTCGCTCCCGAAGATGACTAGGCCCTTTAGGATTTTATATTTTGTGTCTAGGTCGAGACCTGTTTTGGATTTTTGTAGAGAATTTCCATTGGGCCATGTTGCCCTTGTAAATGACTTTTAAGTCGTATATATATATAAGCCTTCTTTCACTTTCATGTCTTCTAAGTCTATTTTCTTTTCATTGATCTACATAAAGGCTGGAATGCCTTAGCATAAAGTTATGAAGTTGTATTCTAAAGTCCGAGGTTGACTTGTTTGAAAATTGAATTAGTGTAGCCTTTAGGCTTTATGATTGAGCGAGGTTCTCCTGTGACTCGAATAGGTTAACCCTTAGGTTTTCTAGTTGAGCGAGAATAATCTCTCGAACTCGAAGTAAAAACAGCCCTTAGGCCTTCGTAATTTTGGCCTATTTGGCCTTTGTAAAAAGATTGTTTGTAAGTGCAAGGCTTTTTCTCCCCTTTTCGATCAAAAAAGTTTTTATCATTCGTATTTACAAAACTTGGAGTGCCTTAGCACGAAACAGTAAGGAACCATTCGAGAGTTCGAACAACTTTTGCATTCATTAGAATTTTTTATGCTCGATATTATCAAAGCCTTTTATGACTTTGCCGGGGGTAGCCTTTAAAACTAGTTATGAACGAATTTGAAGGCCTATTTCGTTACGGAATTCGAACGTCTTCGAACCGTATTAATTTGTCCGTAGCCTCTTAGTATAGGATCTGCCCGTTGGCCTTATTTTCCCGTTTACTTTGAGCTTGCCCGAAGTAATAGTCCCCGAGTGGGGTGGCCGTGGCCTTTAAAATTCGAGGGTTGCCTAAAAGGTCATATGACCTCGATGTTTCAATAATTCGATCTTGTTTGAATTTACTTTTCGGACAGTAATCCCCGAATGAGGGGTGATTATCTGAACTCTAGTTATGATTGGACCTTAAGCCTGTTTCCATAATAGATCGAAAGTATGGAATTGTAAAGTAGAAAAACTTTTCTAAGGCATGAGATATTGTCAAGGAAAAATACTTCTCTTTATTTTTGCGAAAAATGATTATACATCCATACATGCTCTGTGCCAGGCTCGAGCAACCTATGTGGGCACGGTTCGTTTGAGCGTTTGGCCTTTACAAATTTCACCTATCGAGACCCCGTTGTTATGAATTAATTTCCCCGCGACAAAGTTGACACTCGAGGGCAATGCCCCCCAGTATTCAAGGTTGATTGCAAAGAAGCCTCGGAAACTGTTGAATTGTTCTAAGTTAGCACGATCAATGGTTGCCTCATTAAGAACCTCGTTGGAAAACCCATTTGGGACAAAACCGGTCTAAGGGAAAAAGAGGGCAACGCGTGCTTTTAGACCTAAAGACTTCGTGTCGAAAAATCCATCGTTGTTTCTGGTTAACCATCTACAGGAGTTAGTTTTAAAATAGAAATGAAAATGGAAAGGAAGTCGTACCTTAGCAGTAGTATCGTTTTAGGTGTGATATGTTCCAATTGCTCGGTAATTGTTCCCCTTTCGTTGTTCCGAGCTTGTAAGATCCTTTTCCGGTGACTTCGAGAATCTAGTACGGTCCTTCCCAGTTCGAACCCAGTTTTCCTTCATTCGGATTGCGGGTGTTGAGGGTGACTTTCCTTAGCACTAAGTCCCTGATGTTAAAATGTCGAAGATTGGCTCTTCGATTGTAGTACCTTTCAATCCGCAGTTTTTGGGCGGCCAATCGGACTAGGGCAACTTCACGTCTTTCATCCAATAATTCTAGGCTCATATTCATAGCCTCGTTATTTTACTCTTCTGTTGCATATCGGAACCTGATGCTAGGTTCTCAGACCTCGACCAGGATTAGAGCTTTGGCGCCATAAACTAATGAGAAATGTGTTGCTCCGATATTGGATTTCGATGTCGTGCGGTATGCCCATGCCCATAGTACCCTAGGTAGTATTTCTCTCCATTTCCCTTTGGCGACGGTCAGTCTTTTATTAAGATTTTGAATGATGGTTTTGTTGGTCGATTCAGCTTGTCCGTACCTACTGGGGTGATAAGGTATTGATAGGATCTTTTTGATCTTGTGATCCTCAAGAAATTTAGTCACCTTGCTGCCGATGAACTGCTTTCCGTTATCACACACGTTCTCTAAGGGCATCTCGAATCGACATATGATATGGTCCCTGTTGATACCCAATTTTTCCCTATATAAATTTTAAAATGCATATATAGCTTCAAAACAATTCATGAGCATCAAGTAATATTTTTCATAATTTCTGCATTTTTCTAAGGATTTTTATTAATTTATCCCAGTATTTTATTTATATAAATAATTACTAATTGTTGCACAAATGGTTTCATAATTATTTTATTGCTTAATTTTTATCATTTTATATTTATACCAAGCTTTAATTATTGCATGAATAGCCACATTTATATTTTTTGGGTTATAATTGCAATAACTTTGCAATAATAGCCCATGTATGCATTATTACCTTATTTGCCAGAAAATAGACTTTATATTTTTATAATATCAAGTAATTATTTTTAAATAATTTTTTATAATTTTTTAATTATTTTTACAAACTATTTTATTAATTAATTGGGTATTTAGCAAAATAGCCCATTTCAATTTCGTTTTAACCCAATTACACAACCCAATTACTTAAAATCCTAACCCAGTCCGCCCCAGCCCAAATTAAATAACCTATGCCTGACCTAGAACCTTCTTTATACCAAGCTTTAATTATTGCATGAATAGCCACATTTATATTTTTTGGATTAGAATTGCAATAACTTTGCAATAATAGCCCATGTATGCATTATTACCTTATTTCGCAAGAAAATAGATTTTATATTTTTATAATATCAAATAATTATTTTAAAATCATTTTTATGCATGAAAATCATTTTTTATAATTTGTTAATTATTTTATTAATTAACTGGGTATTTAACAAAATAGCCCCGTTCAATTTCGTTTTAACCCAATTACACATCCCAATTAATTAAAATCCTAGCCCAGTCCGCCCCAGCCCAAATTAAATAACCTATGCCTGACCTAGAACCTTCTCTAATCCTGGCCGTTGATCTCAGAGATCAAAGGTCCACATTATTCCTTTCACTTTTTAGTCTAACCCCAACCCTAACCCCATCATTTTATTTTGTTCCGCCGTCTTCGTTCTCCTTTACCTCCCCTCTTCTCTCTCAAGCACCCCCCAAGACCTAGCTGCGGTCACCGGAAAACCACTCGTTCATGGGGTTTCTCTGTAATTTCCGGCCCCTACCGGCCTCTCACCTCTTCTGGTTGTTCGATTATGTTGATTTATGAAAGAATCTCGAAAAGATTCCACTTCGATTTGTTCAAAACCTTTTCATAAGCCTACCTATGGTCATCTCCGTTTGTGAGTGTTATTATTTTTTGTGTTTATGGCCCGAATCTCTGGTTCCAAACCATATTTCTTTCATCTCTATCATCTTTTCTAAAACCTAATCTCTTTCTACTTGGGTCTGTTCAGATCCTTGTAGATCTGAGACGATTTTAAGTGTTGTTTAGTATTTCTCTTTGAAAACCTTCTATTTTTCCTTATTACTATTCGATTCTAGTGTTTTATCAAACTAGGATTTCGTATTAAGTTCTCTTCAAAAAGGTTTTTAAGCTTCTGACTGTTTGAATATGTTTATCTTTACTAGTTCGACTAACTTTTGTGTATATGCTTTAAACCCTAGGTTTTTCTGCTTATTTCATTGTTTACTTCAATATTTCCCGTTACTGTTATATCTGTCAATCAGAATAGACAGACTGATTTTATTAGGGCTCGAATTATATTTTCTTGTTAAAATTAGTACTTCCCTATGATTTTACCTGTTTCCTTATTTATGATTTTTAATTAGTACTACTTGCCTTAATTAGATTGTAGCCTGATTTATGAGATTTAATTGAATCCTCTACAGTCTATGATTAGTTTATTTACTTTATTTGAATCTCAATCGGGGCTGATAATTGATTCTCCTTATTTTAAGGTAACTTTCCCGCATTTTGTTTGTATCAATTAGCTTGGGGTTATCCCCAATTCAGTGATTGATTGTATTTGCTCGCCTTACATGGGAATTGTAATCTTCTTGCCTTATTTTTTTTACCTTGCTAAGTTCTATATAAACCTCATTCTGGTTTTGTTTCAAACATGGACACAAACAGAAAGAAACATGCACACATACACAAACTCTTGCTCTTACCTTTTTGTTACTTGTGTTTACTATACTGTCTAGCCGGCTGAAAGCCAAGGCTAGACTATTGGGTTCTGCATCCTTTTACCTTCCTGTTTGCTATTTTAACTGGTATGTCTCTCCTCCTATTATCATTCATTATGCTATGAAGTGTAAATCTATGTGCTTTCCTCTCTATTTCTCTACTTCTGTGTAGTTAAGTCCATGTCTTTCCTGTGTATTGATTTCAATTAACATGACTACTTATGTTTTTCCTGTTGATTTTAATTAGCAATAACTACTTCTGTGTAGTTAAACTTCTGTCTTTCCTGTTATTGATCTTAATTAGTATAACTACTTCTATGTGGTAGGCCTATGTCTTTCCTATTTATTGCTCTTAACCAGCATGTCTATCTCTGTCATTAGGTCCTATTCAGTATGTTATGTAATTTGTCTGTCAACCTGCCTTTGCCTGCTTTATGTCTCTATTAACTAGCTTGCCTCAACTCTCATGAAATTATTTTGTCCAGCATGTCAATATGGTTCTAGCATGTTCTTATTTGATCCACGATACTTATCCGCTTGTTTCTCAACTAGCATGCCTTCATGTTTGTCCTGTTTTATGTGTTCCTGACTTCTATGCTCCCAACCCCTGCTACCTTTCTTTGTGTAGTTTTCTGATCATTATTCTGACCCCAACATGCTATATGCTCACCTAGAGATAAACTAAGTCAATCCTAGGTAATGTGAAATCTTGTTTAAAGTAAATGTGATCCCGTTTTGTGTATTTGTTTGACTGCTGGAATCTTTGTTTGTACTCAAAGTGCTGAAATGACTTTGTTTGTTCCTATTTACTTTTAAAAAACCAAGCTGTTTTCTTAAAACTATCTCCTATTTTTATGTACTGTTTTCAACTCCTACTCTTAGATATCTAGGGTCCTGCCCTTCCAGTGTGAGCACTGCTTAGGAATCCATGAGACTCCTCCGAACTCTGACACCCTATGGCTGACTTTTCCAAACTTGTTCACAAAACTGTTTCTTTTAAAAGGGTTTCTGGTGTGAGCATTGTCCGGGGTCCCTGAGGCCCTTGGGAACTTTGACACACCAGAAGACCATTTGGTGTACTATGAGATACTGGCACACTTAAGACTTGGTTGAAGGCCTGGCTTCCAGGTTTACTGTTGGGCCTATTAAGGCTCCGTATAGCATAGTGATTTCATTCTGTAATTCATTTATATCTGGTCTATAATAATAATTCTTGTAAAAACAGATATTGGGTTATTAGTAAAAACTGGGAGAGACTTTTATATATAACTTTGTGGGGATCGGGCAGAAACTATGCCCATAGGATTGTTATGATTATTTATATGCATTAGAAACCATGTCTATAGGGCTTGTCCCATTCTTTGAAATCCTGTATTTCACAGTTGCATTAGAAATCCTGCTTCTAGGTCATTTACCAATTCTGCATTAATAATCATGTTCTCAAGCCATCATGTGTGCATTAGAAATCACGTCCCTAGGAATTCCCTTGTTGAATTTGCTTGAAAACTGGCTAACAACTTTATTCACCTAGATATCATGCCTATATGAAGAACATATAAAAATCAGTTTCATCACTTAACTGTCTTGCCTATAGGAAATACAGTATTGACACTTAGACACATGTATATAGGAAATATGTGTAAAACAACTTCAACACTTAGATATCATGCTTATAGGGAAAAATGTACGAAATTAATTTCTATGTTTGGATGTCATAATTCTTGTGATTAGTTTCAGCACATAGGTTACCGAGTATTGCACAGAAGTGATGCTATAAGCTAATAAACCTAGGACCCCCTTTAACTTCCGTTTTGAATGATTTCTATTTGTTTAAATGGATTTATTTCTCTTTAAGGACTAATTCTCTTAAATTGAGTTCGGGACCCACCATTGTGGACCTCGAGGGATGCCTAACACCTTCCCTTCAAGGTAATTTTGAGCCCTTATCTAATCCCCAGTAATGTAAACCGGTTTATGAGTTATCTGCTTTAGGTGCCCTAACACACCTTAAATCCGTTAGCTGGCTGCTCTTAAAATTCTCTACCCCTTCCTAAAAGGAAATGAGTTGTCCCAAAATGTTGAAACCCGATTCCGCGAGGGGAGGCACGACTGGTACTCGATACTANTAACTAAACTGGGGGCCCAACAGATCGGGCAGCACAACATCTGAAATACTAAGCCTGGACCGTTAAGGTCATGACCTGAATAACAATAAGCCATATAAACAAAGGTAGACAAGCCAAAATAATAAAGTACTAGCTAGCCGACGAGGCCGCGACTGAAGATATACATGCCTACACACATATACATACATGCCAAGCCTATGGGCTGGAGACTGAAAGCTGCAAAAAGAAACCCTGAATACTGTGTCCACAATAGCCTCTAAGAGTGTCATAAGCGTTGTCGAGACAAGGTCCCGACTATACCCAAACTATACAACATAAGTAACCATCCTATGGAAGCTCCAGGAAGAGGTGGAGCTTACCGACTCACAGTGAACCCCGAAATCCTAGCGGAGGGGTCGATCAGAGTCCCTACCTGGACTTGCACGCACGAAAAAAAAAATGCAGTGTCCCTAGGCAACGGGACATCAGTACGAATAAAAATGTACTGGTATGTAAGGTAGAAAGTAGAATCATACATAGCTGATGTAAAAAGGGTAATAGAGATACCACCTGACACTAAAACTCTAATAGCCTCCATGGCCGACATCCGACCTCACAGTAATCAAATATCCACGGTATGCTCGTGTAATTGTATGTCATGAATACATATATATTGATACAAATGCATGACATACCCAACCAAATGCTAGCAATGGCGGTCTCTCTCGGTAGTTAACCGTTATCATATTGCCAACATGTGGCCATCTGTACAATATATATAGTCTTTCGGGAAAATAGGTCCCTTACCTACGATTATAGCTCGAAGTCCATGCATAATATGCCATGTATGATATGAAATTTTAATGCACATAATAGGCCATAACAAGAACTTAGCCAATCTTGGCTCATTGGTACTCTTGTTCTCATAATCTCATAATCACCTTCGTATCGCATACAAATGTCTCGGTGAACCTCATATGTTTTTTGAATAAGCTTGAAAACTGAACTCGACTTTTAGAAAGATAACTTAACTCTGAAGATGTTCATAAAAAGTTTAAGGTGGTTCACTTAGTCCTTATACCTGATTTCTTGATAATTAGTAAAAGAAAGTATTTCAAAAATCAAGTGTTTTAGTAGTTTAAACATGAAGAATGACTGATCGCAAATACTAAATGCCTTTATTTTTAAGTCACACAACCCAAAGACGAGTAAGAATTCATATATATGGACATATAGTTAAGAAAGCCGACAAAATAACATATATAGATGTCGAATACCCTATTTAACCGAACGAGTGGAATATCAACCTAATAGCATCATGAAAATACTTCAGCTACAATCCCAATGCATTTCTCAGGAGGTCTTCCTAGTAATAGAATAGTCAAATACCACATTTGGCATCTTAGGAATTTTCCAGAATTCGTGCTAAAAGGAAGGACGGAGCTTAGCCTTAACATACCTTTCCAACGAACGTCTGAATGCTGGTAGTTCCTTCACGATTGTTGTTCCTTACGTCCTAAGCTTCGCAAACACTATATATATGAAGCTTATACGCACCTATAAACAGTTCATAACTGAGTTTAAATCAGCAGATTTTCCATATGACCCTAACTTGACAAAACGTCCGTAGAACTTTGTAAAAATGATAATAAAAGAGTCCGAAGATGATTACCTTCGCAAACCAAGTATAAAGCTTGAAGAACCAGCAAGAACAAAATATTCCTATCTTCTAAAAATAGCTCCAAACACAGCTAATTGAAGGGGAAAACGATTGCAAAGTGTAGAGATTGCGTTTCTTGGCACGAGGGCAAACTCTAACGATAGAAATCGTTAAAAACACACCTTAATCACTTAAGAACACCATGGAACCCTCTCTTCAGCTTTCTCACTGTTTTGGGACGAAGATGAAATGTTTTGGGGTCTGAAAAGTCGGATTTTCCGACTTATATTACTTGTTTGACCCGACCCGGTTTCAGCCCAGACAGTCCGTGGTAAAACAGTCATAACTTCTTACTCCGATGTCGGTTTGATGTGATGTTTTTTTGGTTACGAACTAGACTCGTAGACCTTAGATTAGGTAGTTTTTGNCTCATAACACATTATTCTTAGCATATTAGACACTCTTAGTCTTATCCCACAGGTACAAGTTAACTTAAACCTTCCGAACGCACGGGATGCTACCCGAGTCATTTCTTTAACCACAAACCTTTTTTTAAGGGATTCCTTTGACCTAAAGCTTTAGTTTTGTTCCTTGATATTACCACACATTTTCAGTCTTATTCTCTCAATGTGATATACCCAATCATATATACCGTATATAACCACACCACGTTACTTAAGAGAAGAGAGAAGAAAAAAAACACATGGGGTCTCACAGTCTCCCCCCCTTAAGAACATTCGTCCGCGAATGGGTCAAGTCAATTCCTTGGTTTCATTTCTTTTCCACTAATACGTTATTTGTGAGGCTATATTTGTTACATTTGCAAAGCATAAATCAAATTCTGAAGATTCCAACTACTAGGCTTCGTATATCTATCTCGCAATAATAAATTTAAATTGCACTTTCAAGTCATTTAAAATATAATTAAGTTGTTGTAAAAAAATAATTGCCAATTATTTAAATGCGACTCACCTTAATTCGTAAATAGGTGGGGGTACTTCTTCCTCATTTACTCCTCAGCTTCCCAGGTCATTTCCTCGATGTTTTTATTTCGCCATAACACTTTCACGGAAGCCACTTCTTTAGTTCGAATTCTTACATGTCGATCTAAAATAGCTACTGGTACCTCTGCATAAGATAAGTCTTCAGCAATGTGACTATCCTCAATCGGCGTAATGCGTGAAGGATCTCCAATANTGGGTCAAGTCAATTCCTTTCTTTCATTTCTTTTCTGCGAATTCGTTATTTTCGAGTCTATATTTGTTAAATTTGCAAAAGCATAAATCAAATTCTGAAGATTCCAGTTACTAGGCTTCGTATAGCTATCTCGCAATAAGAAATTTCAATTGCACTTTCAAGTCATTTAAAATCCAATTAAGTTGCTATAAAGAAATAATTTCCAATTATTTACATGCGACTCACCTTAAGTTGTAAATAGGTGGGGATACTTCTTCCTCATTTCCTCCTCATCTTCCCAGGTCATTTCCTCGATGTTGTTATTTCGCCATAACACTTTCACGGAAGCCACTTCTTTAGTTCGAAGCTTTCTTACCTGCCGATCTAAAATAGCTACTGGTATTTCTGCATAAGATAAGTCTTCAGCAATGTGAATATCCTCAATGGGCGTAATACGTGAAGGATCTCCAATGCACTTCCGCAACATAGATACATGAAACACAGGATGGACTGCTTCCAATTCTGAAGGCAAATCAAGCTCGTAC
The DNA here is from genome assembly GCA_005239525.1 of Nicotiana knightiana. Classification (NCBI taxonomy): domain Eukaryota; kingdom Viridiplantae; phylum Streptophyta; class Magnoliopsida; order Solanales; family Solanaceae; genus Nicotiana; species Nicotiana knightiana. Next base: position 186,860 of record ML401410.1, on the reverse strand, counting down.
GCCACCCTACCAATCCTCCGAATAATCTTATACGGTCCAACATACCTGGGGCTGAGCTTCCCCTTCTTTCCAAATCGCATGACGCCCTTCATAGGCGATACTTTCAGGAAAACCCAATCTTCTACATCAAACTCTAAGTCTCGTCGTCGAACATCTGCATAAGACTTCTGCTGACTTTGTGATGTACGCAACCGGTCTCTAATAAGTTTTACCTTTTCGATTGCTTGCTGGACTAAATTAGGACCTACCAACTCTGCTTCCCCAACCTCGAACCAACCGATCAGCGACCTACACTTCCGCACGTATAATGCTTCGTAAGGAGCCATATAGAATACTAGCTTGGAAGCTGTTATTATAAGAGAACTCAATAAGAGGTAGATGATCATCCCAACTTCCTTTAAAATCTAGCACGCAGGCACGTAACATATCCTCAACTATCTGAATAGTACGCTCTACTTGCCCATCCGTTTGCGGATGAAAAGCGGTGCTAAGATTTACCTGCGTGCCTAGACCCTTCTGAAAAGATTTCCAAAAATGTGCTGTAAATTGAGCCCCTCGATCAGAGATAATAGATAATGGTACTCCGTGAAGGCGAACAATCTCTCGAATGTAAAGCTTGGCATAATCCTCGGCTGAATATGTCATCCTGACTGGCAGGAAATGAGCAGATTTTGTAAGCCTATCAATAATTACCCAAATAGAATCATACCTCTGTGGAGTGCGAGGAAAACCAGTGATGAAATCTATATTTATCATGTCCCATTTCCATAATGGAAGCTCAATATACTGAGTTAGGCCTCCAGGCCTCTGATGTTCGGCTTTAATTTGCTGGCAGTTGGGACATTGGGCTATCATCTCCGCGATATCTTTTTTGATTCCATTCCACCAATAGATCTATCGAAGGTCCCGATACATCTTTGTCGCTCCGGGGTGAACTGCATATCTAGAATAATGGGCCTCCAAAAGAATCTTGGCACGGAGCTCCGACTGTCGGTACACATAAGCGACCCTGGTATCTAAGAACTCCATCTCCATTTAGCTCAAATAAAGGTTGTCGCTGCTGTGGAATACTTTCCTCAATTTTATAAGCTCAGGATCCTTGTGTTGTCGCTCTTTCACTTAAGTAACAAAAGAAGATTTTGCCTTATTCTGAACGAGAATCTGTCCACCCTCTGCGTCTACCAAATGCACCTGCAAACTAGCTAGCTGGCATAGATATTTGGTCATCTTGACCTTATCATCTTCAACATGGCTTAGACTGCCCATGGACTTCCGGCTAAGGGCATTAGCAACAATATTAGCTTTGCCAGGATGATATAAAATATCAACATCATAGTCCTTTAGTAATTCTAGCCATATTCTTTGTCGTAGGTTTAGCTCCCTCTGTTAAATAAATACTAAAGGCTCTGGTGGTCGGTGAAAACATCAATATGAACCCCATATAGATAATGCCACCAAATCTTTAGGGCAAAGACAACTGCGGCTAACTCAAGATCGTGCATAGGATAGTTCTGTTCATGTTTCCGCAACTGTCTGGAGGCATACGCGATAACCTTACCATGTTGCATAAGAACACAATCTAGGCCAATTCTCGAGGCATCACAATATACAACATAACTCTCGGTGTCATCCGGAAGAGTCAAGACAGGTGCCGTAGTAAGAGTTTTCTTTAGCTCCTGAAAACTTTGTTCACATGCCTCAGTCCACTGAAACTTAGCTCCTTTATGTGTCAGTTTCGTCAATGGTGCAGAGATAGAGGAAAATCCCTCTACAAACCTTCGGTAATACCCTACCAAGCCTAAAAAGCTACGAACCTCTATCGGATTCAAGGGCCTCAGCCAAGTCATCACAACTTCAATCTTTTGGCCATCAACCTTGACACCATCGCCGGTAATAACATGACCAAGAAAAGCTACAAAAGTTAGCCAAAATTCACATTTAGAGAATTTAGCATATAACCTGTAGTCCTGGAGAGTCTGTAATACAGCTCGCAAGTGGTCCGCATGCTCGGCTTCTGATCGTGAATATATCAGGATGTCGTCAATAAACACAATCACAAATTCATCCAAGAATGATTTGAATACCCGATTCATAAGATCCATAAAGGCTGCTGGGGCATTTGTAAGCCCGAAAGACATGACAAGGAATTCAAAATGGCCATACCTCGTCCTAAATGTTGTTTTTGGGATATCAATATCCCTGACTCATAGCTGATGATAACCGGATCGCAAGTCGATCTTCGAAAAACATTTGGCACCTTGTAACTGGTCGAACAGGTCATAAATCCATGGAAGAGGATACTTATTCTTGATAGTGGCTTTATTTAGTATCCTGTAGTCAATACACATCCGCAAGGAGCCATCTTTATTTCGAACAAAGAGCACAGGAGCACCCCATGGGGATGTACTTGGCCTAATAAAGCCTTTATCGAGCAACTCCTTTAGTTGTTCCTTCAATTCCTTTAGCTCTGCAGGAGCCATTCTGTAGGGAGGAATGGATATAGGCTGCGTATCAGGAAGCAAATCTATAGCGAAATCGATTTCCCTTTCGGGGGGAATTCCTGGAAGCTCGTCGGGGAATACCGTCGGGAATTCATGCACAATAGGAACCGACTGAAGAGTCGCTGGCTCCTTATCTATATCACTGACATGAACCAGATGGTATATACAGCCTTTAGAAATAAACTTCCGAGCCCTAAGGTATGAAATAATTACCCTTGGGCGTGGCTGCATTACCTTTCCATTCAAGGACAGGCTCACCAGGAAAATGAAATATCGGACCAACTTTGCACGACAATCAATATTAGCATAACAAGCCGCCAACCAACCTATACCCATAATGACATCGAAGTCTAGCATAGCCGATTCAACTAAATCATCAGAAGTTGGACGGTCATTAATTAACACTGTACAACCTCGATAAACATGATTAGCTACAATAGAGTCGCCAACTGGCGTAGACACCTCAACTGACTGTGGANGCTATAGAAGTTAGCCAAAATTCACATTTAGAGAATTTAGCATATAACCTGTAGTCCTGGAGAGTCTGTAATACAGCTCGCAAGTGGTCCGCATGCTCGGCTTCCGATCGTGAATATATTAGGATGTCGTCAATAAACACAATCACAAATTCATCCAAGAATGGTTTGAATACCCGGTTCATAAGATCCATAAAGGCTGCTGGGGCATTTGTAAGCCCGAAAGACATGACAAGGAATTCAAAATGGCCATACCTCGTCCTAAATGCTGTTTTTGGGATATCAATATCCCTGACTCGTAGTTGATGATAACCGGATCGCAAGTCGATCTTTGAAAAACATTTGGCACCTTGTAACTGGTCGAACAGGTCATCAATCCGTGGAAGAGGATACTTATTCTTGATAGTGACTTTATTTAGTTGCCTGTAGTCAATACACATCCGCAAGGATCCATCTTTCTTTCGAACAAAGAGCACCGGAGCACCCCATGGGGATGTACTTGGCCTAATAAAGCCTTTATCGAGCAAGTCCTTTAGTTGTTCCTTTAATTCCCTTAGCTCTGCAGGAGCCATTCTGTAGGGAGGAATGGATATAGGCTGCGTATCAGGAAGCAAATCTATAGCGAAATCGATTTCCCTTTCGGGGGGAATTCCTGGAAGCTCGTCAGGGAATACCGTCGGGAATTCATTCACAATAGGAACCGACTGAAGAGTCGCTGGCTCCTTATCTATATCACTGACATGAACCAGATGGTATATACAGCCTTTAGAAATAAACTTCCGAGCCCTAAGGTATGAAATAAACTTACCCTTGGGTGAGGCTGCATTACCTTTCCATTCAAGGACAGGCTCACCAGGAAAATGAAATCGGACCAACTTTGCACGACAATCAATATTAGCATAACAAGCTGCCAACCAATCCATACCCATAATGACATCGAAGTCTAGCATAACCAATTCAACTAAATCAACAGAGGTTGGACGGTCATTAATTAACACTGTACAACCTCGATAGACATGACTAGCTACAATAGAGTCACCAACTGGCGTATACACCTCAACTGACTGCGGCAACAACTCAGATCTCATGTCAAGCTTACCAGCAATAAATGGAGTAATATATGAAAATGTAGAACCAGGATCTATCAAGGCATAAATGGCATGAGAATGTATTGTCAATATACCTGTGACAACATCTGGGGATGCCTCTGAATCCTGTCGGCCTGTGAGTGCATAAAAGCGGTTCTGGCCACCACTAGAACTTGGGGTGTTTCCTCCACCTCTCCCCTACCACGGCCCTGAGTAGACTGTGGACTTGGTCGGGGAGCATGGAATGAGGGCGAAGAGGCTGCTGTGGATCCTGAAGGCTGAGCTGGTGCACCTCTGCCTAACCCCGGTCACCGGCTAATAAAATGCCCTGTCTGCCCATAATGATAACATCCACTCGAACCCTGTCTACACTGCCCGGTGTGCATCTTACCGCACTGAGTACATGGAGGAGTAGGTTGTCGCTATGCGGAACGCTCGTGTCAACGACCCTCAGGTTGGCCTGAGCTCTGCCCCGGTCCTGACTAAATATAACGATCAAACCGCTAGCCCTGTATCTGTGATAGGAAACTACCTGCTAACCGAGGTGGATATCGATGAAGTGGGGGCCAAAAATCACCCCATGGATCCCTATAAGACCCCATAGTACGAGACCTCTTACTCTGCTCCCTATCCCTGCGAGTATCACGAATCCGACGGGAAAGGTCCTCTGTAGTCTGAGCGAAAGCCTGTATGCGGGAAATATCTACATCATCCGATAGGGATGCTACCCTACAGTCTCTAATCAGATGATCCCCTAACCATCCACATAATAATGAACTCTAGCCCTCATAGTACGTACGATATCAGGTGCATACCTCGCCAAAGAATTAAACTTATGGTTATAATCCCTCACACTCATATCCCCCTGATTCAAGCTAAGAAACTGGTCAAGACGGGCCTCCAGAACCTCCCGTGGCAAATAATGGGCTAAAAATGCCTCAGAGAAGTCCTCCCATTCTGCTGGCGGAGCATCAGGTCCTCTAGATCTCTCCCATGCCTCATACCATAGGACAGCTACATCACGTAGTCGAAAAGAAGCCAACTCCACTGCCTCGGTGACGGAGGCATGCATCACCCTCAATACTCTATATATATGATCTATAAAGTCCTGGGGATCCTCAGTGGAACTGGATCCTGTAAATAATAGAGGGGCCAAGTGAAGAAACTCTCGTACCGTCGAGCTTCCTGTACGATCTCTCCGGGCATCTGCCCCCGACTCTAGCTGTCGCTCATGAATAGAATCCATCCTAGTCAGCAACTGAACTGCCTCCCTCATCCCCTGCTCCCTAGTCTCTGATGAGGGAACAATAGGTGGTGGAGGTCCTATGTCTCTAGCTGCCTCAGGTACCAACGGAACTGGTGAGGTTGGTGGTATTGCATCTCCCTGGGCTCCAACAAGTGCTGGGGAAGCTGAAACTAGGGTACTGGAGACTCATTGTGTTCCTCTAAGGGAAATCCCTCTGACCCGGTGGGGAACGACTGGTACTTTCCCCCGGTTCCATACCTATCTCTTNCCTGTGTCTCTAGCTGCCTCAGGTACCAATGGAACTGGTGAGGCTGGGCGTATTGCATCTCCCTGGGTTCCAACAAGTGCTGGGGAAGCTGAAACTAGGGGTACTGGAGACTCACTGTGTGCCTCTAAGGGAAATCTATCCCTCCGACCTGGTGGGGAACGACTGGTACTTTCCCCCGGATCCATACCTATCTCTCGCTGTGCCATCTCCTGAGCGTAGGTAGCCTGTTAGATAAGAAACACAAAGCACGATTTAGATTTCATATGTTCTTATAACTTCGCTCTATAGCACGATCTATTAATTGAAAGAAACGTAACCATTCCTAAATGCCTCATAGCCTCCTGATTATAAGTGTGGTGCACAACACACCCATAAGCAAGACTCTACTAGACACGGCTTGTGGACTCCCTGGGATACGACCTGCTTTGATACCAAGTTTGTCACGCCCCAAACTAGGGGAGGCACGACTGGCACTCGATACTGTATTCGATCGAGTTAGCCACTAAACATACTAGCTAACTAAACTAAGGGCCCAACGAATCGGGCAACACAACATCTGAAATACTAAGCATGGACCGTTAAGGTCATGACCTAAATAACAATAAGCCATATAAACAAAGGTAGACAAGCCAAAATAATAAAGTACTAGCTGGCCGACGAGGCTGCGACTGAAGATATAATTGCCTACACACATATATATACATGCCAAGCCTATGGGCTGGAGACTGAAAGCCGCAAAAAGAAACCCACAATACCGTGTCCACAATAGCCTCTAAGAGTGTCATAAGCTCTATCGGGACAAGGCCCCGACTATACCCAAACTATACAACAAAAGTAACCATCCTATGGAAGCTCCAGGAAGAGGTGGAGCTTACAAACTCCTAGTTGAACCCTGAAATCCTAGCGGAGGGGTCGATCAGAGTCACTACCTGGACCTGTACACACGAAACAAAAATGCAGTGTCCCCAGGCAACGGGACATCAATACAAATAAAAATGTACTGGTATGTGAGGCAGAAAGTAGAATCATACATAGCTGATGTAAAAAGGGTAATAGAGATACCACCTGACACTGAAACTCTGATAGCCTCCATGGCCGACATCCGACCTCATAGTAATCAAATATGCATGGTATGCTCGTGTAATCGTATGTCATGAATACATATATATTGATGCAAATGCATGACATACCCAACCAAATGCTAGCAATGGCGGTCTCTCCCGGTAGCTAACCGGTATCATATTGCCAACCTGTGGCCATCTGTACAATATATATAGTATTTCGGGCAAATAGGCCCCTTACCTCCGATTATAGCTCGAAGTCCATGCATATATTGCCATGTATGATATGAACTTTGAATGCACATAATAGGCCATAACAAGAACTTAGCCAATCTTGGCTCATTGGTACTCTTGTTCTCATAATCTCATAATCACCTTCGTATCGCATACAAATGTCTCGGTGAACCTCATATGTTTTTTGAATAAGCTTGAAAACTGAACTCGACTTTTAGAAAGATAACTTAACTCTGAAGATTTTCATAAAAAGCTTAAGGTGCTTCACTTAGTCCTTATACCTGCTTTCTTGATAATTAGTAAAAGAAAGTATTTCAAAAATCAAGTGTTTTAGTAGTTTAAACATAAAAATTATATTTGAGATTTTTTTTGTAATCGAGTATCACTTTAGAGATTTTTAAAATACACTTTAACAAGGAAGAATGACTGATCGCAAATACTAAATGCCTTTATTTTTAAGTCACACAACCCAAATACGAATAAGAATTCATATATATGGACATATAGTTAAGAAAGCCGACGAAATGACATATATGGATAATACCCTATTTAACCGAACGAGTGGAATATCAACCTAATAGCATCATGAAAATACTTTAGCTATGATCCCAATGTCTTTCTCAGAAGGTCTTCCTAGCAATAGAATAGTAAAATGCCTCATTTGGCATCTTAGGAATTTTCCAGAATTCGTGCTAAAAGGAAGGACGGAGCTTAGCCTTAACATACCTTTCCAACGAACGTCTGAATNTTCCATATGACCCTAACTTGACGAAACGTCCGTAGAACTTTGTAAAAACGATCATAAAAGAGTCCGAAGATGATTACCTTGGCAAAACAAGTATAAATCTTGAAGAACCAGCAAGAACAACAAATTCTTATCTTCTAAAAATAGCACCAAACACAGCTAATAGAAGGGGAAAACGATTGCAAAGCGTAGAGATTGCGTTTCTAGGCACGTGGGCAAACTCTAACGATAGAAATCGTTAAAAGCACACCTTAATCACTTAAGAACACCATGGAACCCTCTCTTCAACTTTCTCACTGTTTTGGGACGAAGATGAAATGTTTTGGGGTCTTAAAAGTCGAATTTTCCGACTTATATTACTTGTTTGACCCGATCCGGTTCGCGACCCGATTTCAGCCCGGACAGTCTGTGGTAAAACAGTCATAACTTCTTACTCCGTTGTCGGTTTGATGTGAGGTTTCTTTTGGTTGCCAACTAGACTCGTAGACCTTCGATTCAGTTGGTTGTGGGTCCCATAACTTTTTATATATTGGGAGAAATGATCTGATACATTTGACCAAAAGTTTAGAAAATTTATTAGAGAAATTTACGATAAGATTTGCTGACCTTTATTTCGCAACTTGCTTGACTCCAAAAATTAACATGTGACCAGTGTGATATTATAATACCTCATAACATATTATTCTTAGCATATTATACACTCTTAGTCTTATCCCACAGGTACAAGTTAACTTAAACCTTCCGAATACGTGGGGTGCTACCCGAGTCATTTCTTTAACCACGAACCTTTGTTTAAGGGATTCCTTGACCTAAAGTTTTAGTTTTGTTCCTTGATATTACCACACATTTTTAGTCTTATTCTCTCAATGTGCTATACCCAATCATATATACCTTATATAATCACGCCACGTTACGTATATTACGTAAGAGAAGAGAGAAAAAAATACATGGGGTCTCACATTCCTTTACTACAGAAACTGGCTTGTTTCCTTATTTTTCTTTCTTAAACGTCTTTCAATTATTAAATACCGAATTTATCAATTTTAATGTAAAAATACGTGACAACATGCTATTTACTGTTGCATAAATCATGCTCAACATCATATTCCACTCGTGCGTAATCAATCCTATAGAAACGCTTGATGAGTGTTTTTTCCCTTCCTATATATCACCCTTTAAATTCGAAAAGGCTTATTTGCGGTAAAACTAGTCGATCAGCAGTGCAGTCGAAGGTTCCTTGCCTTTCCCCCTGAAGTTGTCCGCTTGAGGGTACCAGTCTAGACCCCTATAGCAACCTTACTTTGATTATAACTGTACATGCATCATGGTCAAACCTAGCCGGGTTAATATGTTGTCCACATAATAACCCTTTAAGACAAGCCTTGTCCAATATCCACCGGGGTTTCCATAATCCCAATGGACACAACCACGATCTGTGCATTAATTTGGAGAAATATGTGCCAATATGTTAATCACTGATGTATAAATAGTCAAATCTGGAGGGGGAAAGGGCCTAACCTTATTTGTTTTGTAGAAAATGAGGCACGAAGTCCCCAGGTTCGGCATGATCCAAAATATGCCAAGAAGATAAAGCCTGGGGAAGGTCCTTCTAGGACCAAGAAGATTAGGTTTATTTGCCTTTTCAAATGTAATAAGGCCAAGTGCCATTAGTGACTTAACTTATTTGGTGTCATTTTAGATTTATCTGTTTTTACATTAATGAAATGAGGCAATTATTGGCACTAAAATTCTCCAAATCAACTTGTCGCTAGGCCTACCTCGGACACAACGAGGCTCCCAAATTAGGACGCAAATTTACATTCCCGCACTATGTGTTTAGATATTGCAAATACTCTTCTTGGAACCCTTACTGACTTGGTTACTTTTGTTGTATTTTATTTCTTTCCTTTTTAATTATCCCATTCCCCAAGGTTGGTTCACGCATACTAGCAACATCAGCTTATCATACCAGATCCAAGGGCCCTCCACCTTCTCCTCCTCCAAGTGTACCGAAAGCCAAAGGTAAATTCTATCCTAACTGGAAAGGTCCTTACATGGTTCACAGAGTATTGACAGGAGGAGCCCTCATACTCACAGAAATGGACCGAGAAATTTGGCCAAAACCAATCAACTCAAATGCAGTCAAAAGATATTATGTGTAAATCATCCTATTCTTTTCTACATGATGTAAATTGAACTACTCTCGACCTGATTCCCGTTTAAGAGGGGATACGTAGGCATCCCTGTGGGTTCGGTCACAATTCAATAAATTTCTATTTTTCCCCACAATCAAAAACTGGGGCAGAATTTTGAGGAGGATCCTCAAAATTCCGAAGCAAGTTCAATCGATCGCAGCATATAGAGCAGTTAGAAGTATCGTCCAGTTAACTGGGGTAGAATTTTGAGGAGGACCCTTAAAATTCTACCGCACAAGCAGTCACAATGTCTTTGATCGTGTCACAGTCACTGGTTCATCTAACCAATTTCTAATCTCTATTTTACTATGTCTTCGAAAATCATGCATGCCTGATTTTGAAATAAACTCTGTTTAGCAAATGCTACCCCGATAATTTGGACAGGATCTTCAGACAGAGTGAAGCAAGTCAAGAAAGCCGACGGAGGCACGAACCGACCTCCCCTTTACATAACTCACGATTTTTCTTTGAATGAAGGAACAAAGAATATGCACACCTTGGAATCACAGTCTTCATAACAACAAAACTACCGAACTCATTTCCAGCTAAGAAATACTCTGCCATCATCTATTATTCATTCATTGCATGAGACTAAGCTCTGTCTCAATTTCGCATGAGGCTAAGCACTTCCTTCACTTTGCATGGGACTAAGCACTGTCCCGAATCTTGCATGAGGCTAAGCTCTGTCTCCATATTTGCATAAGGCTAAGCATTGCCTTCACTTTGCATGGGACGAAGCACTTCCCCGAACCTTGCAATGAGACTAAGCTCTGTCTCCATATTTGCATAATGCTAAGCATTGCCTTCACTTTGCATGGGACTAAACACTGTCCTGAATCTTGCATGAGGCTAAGATCTGTCTCCATATCTGCATAAGGCTAAGCATTGCCTTCTATTTGCATGGGACTAAGCCCCATCCCAAATCTTGCATGAGACTAAGCTCTGTCTCAATCTCGCATAAGGCTAAACCCTGCCTCTCTTTTTGCATAAGGCTAAGCACTGCCTTCACTTTGCATTGGACTAAGCACTGTCTCGAATCTTGCACGAGACTAAGCACTGCCTCCCTTGCAGTATCTATTTTTCTTTCCTCGGGCTAAGATCTGCCCTCAACTTCATACAAGACTAAGTCCTGTCTTGTTGCTTCTAGCATCATATTTTGCACCTCATGGGCTGAAATATCGCCAACTTGTCCGAAGGCGTCATAGTCCGAAGGCATCTTCCTCATAGCCGGAAGACACCATGTCGTGGCCTGAGGATCTCTCGAACTTGCATATCATTATTCAAAGGTGTCATGGTTTGGAGGCACCATTTTCATGGCCCGAGAACATCATCTCATGGCCTGCGAATCCCTTACTGCACAATTCATGGCCCAGGACATCATGGTCTAAGGACGTCATCCTCAACCGTCCAAAGACAATTCTCATAGTCTGAAGGGAATTTGCATCATGTTTAAATTTATGTAAAAATGTATGCTTGTAGTACATCTCTTATTTGCAGGTAACCTGATAAGCAAACATTATCCCGGTAGGAGCAGTCCTGCTCCAGTCCCTTCATACTACTTCAAACCTGACCGCTCACTGCAACCATTTCACCTATACCAAAACCTTGTGTCCGTTCTTGGGATAACTTCATCGTATATTCCGCCGGTGAATCCAGAACTACACACGGCCTGATTCCTGTAAAACCAGGGATATGTAGGCAGCTCGAAAATGAGAGTGCGTCCTACGCCTCTCAAATCACCCTACTCGATCAAAATTGGCCATCATATCCTTACCCGATAACTCTTCCTTCCCGGGTAAAGAGGGGCAGTTGTTGATACTCAATTTTTCTCTATATTATTTTTAAAATGCATATATAGCTTCAAAACAATACATGAGCATCAATTAATATTTTTCATAATTTCTGCATTTTTCAAAGGATTTTTATTAATTTATCCCAGTTTTTTATTTATATAAATAATTACTAATTGCCACACAAATGGTTTCATAATGATTTTATTGCTTAATTTTTATTATTTTATATTTATACCAAGCTTTAATTATTGCATGAATAGCCACATTTATATTTTTTGGATTAGAATTGCAATAACTTTGCAATAATAGCCCATGTATGCATTATTACCTTATTTCGCAAGAAAATAGATTTTATATTTTTATAATATCAAATAATTATTTTAAAATCATTTTTATGCATGAAAATCATTTTTCATAATTTGTTAATTATTTTATTAATTAACTGGGTATTTAACAAAATAGCCCCTTTCAATTTCGTTTTAACCCAATTATACATCCCAATTAATTAAAATCCTAGCCCAGTCCGCCCCAGCCCAAATTAAATAACCTATGCCTGACCTAGAACCTTCTCTAATCCTGGCCGTTGATCTCTGAGATCAACGACCCACATTATTCCTTTCCTTTTTAGTCTAATCCCAACCCTAACCCCCTCATTTTCTTTTGTTCCGTCGTCTTCGTTCTCCCTGACCTCCCCTCTTCTCTCTCAAGCACCCCCCCAAAGACCTAGCCACCGTCACCGAAAAGCCACCCGTTCATGGGGTTTCTCTATAATTTCCGTCCCCTACCGACCTCTCACCTCTTCTGGTTGTTCGATTATGTTGATTTATGAAATAATCTCGAAAAGATTCCACTCAGATTTGTTCAAAACCTTTTCATAAGCCTACCTATGGTAATCTCCATTTGTGAGTATTATTATTTTTCGTGTTTATGTCCCGAACCTCTGGTTCCAAAACAGATTTCCTTTCATCTCTATCATCTTTTCTAAAACCTAATCTCTTTCTACTTGGGTCTGTTCAGGTCCTTGTAGACCTGAGACAATTTTAAGTGTTTTTTGGTATTTCTCTTTGAAAACCTTCTGTTTTTCCTTATTACTATTTGATTCCAGTGTTTTCTCAAACTAGGGTTTCGTATTAAGTTCTCTTCAAAAAGGTTTTTAAGCTTCTAAGTGTTTGAATCTGTTTATCTTTACTAGTTCGACTAATTTTTGTGTATATTCTTTAAACCCTAGGTTTTTCTGCTTATTTCATTGTTTACTTCAATATTTTCCCGTTAATGTTATCTCTGTCAATCAAAATAGACGGACTGATTTTCTTAGGGCTCGAATTATATTTTCCTGTTAAAATTAGTACTTCCCTATGATTTTACTTGTTTCCTTATTTATGACTTTTAATTAGTACTACTTGCCTTAATTAGACTGTAGCCTGGTTTATTGGATCTAATTGACTCTTATACAGTCTATGATTGGTTTATTTACCTTATTTGAATCCCAATCGGGGATGATAATTGATTCTTCTTATTTTAAGTTAACTTTCCCGGATTCTGTTTGTATCAATTAGCTTGGGTTTAGCCCCAATTCACTGATTGATTGTATTTTGCTTGCCTTACTTGGGAATTGTAATCTTCTTGCCTTATTTTTTTACCTTGCTAATTGCTAATTCTAGTTTTCTTTCAAACACAAACACATTCAGAAAGAAACAGGCACACACACACAAACTCTTGCTCTTACCTTTTTGTTACTTGTGTTTGCTATACTGTCTAGCCGGCTGAAAGCCAAGTCTAGACTATTGGGTTCTGCATCCTTTTACCTTCTTGTTTGATATTTTAACTGGTATGTCTCTCCTTCTATTGTCATTCATTATGCTATGAAGTTTAAACCTATGTGCTTTCCTGTCTATTGCTCTACTTCTGTGTAGTTAAGTACATGTATTCTCTGTGTATTGATTTCAATTAACATGACTACTTCCATTTTTTCTGTTTATTTTAATTAGCAATAACTACTTCTGTGTAGTTAAACTTCTTTCTTTCCTGTTTGTTGATCTTAATTAGCATAACTACTTCTGTGTAGTAAGCCTATGTCTTTCCTGTTTATTGCTCTTAACCAGAATGTATATCTCTGTCATTAGGTCCTATTCAGTATGTTATGTAATTTGTCTGTCAACTTGCCTTTGCCTACTTTATGTCTCTGTTAACTAGCTTGCCTCAACTCTCATGAAATTGTTTTGTCCAGCATGTCAATATGGTTCTAGCATGTTCTTATTTGATCCATGATACTTATCCACTTGTTTCTCAACTAGCATGCCTTCATGTTTGTCCTGTTTTATGTGTTCCTGACTTCTTTCCTCCCAACCCCTGCTACCTTTCTTTGTGTAGTTGTCTGACCATTATTCTTACCCCAGCATGCTATATGCTCACCTAGAGATAAACTAAGTCAATCCTAGGCAATGCGAAATCTTGTTTAAAGTAATTGTGATCCCGTTCTGTCTATTTGTTTGACTGCTGGAATCTTTGTTTGAACTTAAAGTGCTGAAATGACTTTGTTTCCTATTTACTTCTAAAAAACCAAGTTGTTTTCTTAAAACTATCTCCTATTTTTATGTACTATTTTCAACTCCTACTCTTAGATATCTAGGGTCCTGCCCCTCCAGTGTGAGCATTTCCTAGGAATCCATGAGACTCCTCCGAATTCTGACACAATGGAGTTGGCTTTTCCAAAATCTTTCATAAAACTGTTTCTTTTAATAGGGTTTCTGGTGTGAGCATTGCCCGGGGTCCCTGAGACCCTTGGGAACTTTGACACACCAGAAGACCATTTGGTATACTATGAGATACTGGCATACTTCAGACTTGGTTGAAGGCCTGGCTTCCAGGTTTACTGTCGGGCCTATTCAGGCTCCCTATAGCATAGTAATTTCATTCTGTAATTCATTTATATCTGGTCTGTAATAATAATTCTTGTAAAAACAGATATTGAGGTTATTAGTAAAACTAGGAGGGACTTTTATATATAACTTTGTGGGGATCGGGTAGAAATCATGCCCATAGGATTGTTATGATTATCTATATGCATTAGAAACCATGTCTATAGGGCTTGTCTCATTCTTTGAAATCTTGTATTTCACATTTGCATTAGAAATCTTGCTTCTAGGTCATTTACCAATTATGCATTAATAATCATGTTCTCAAACCATCATGTGTGCATTAGAAATCACGTCCCTAGGAATTCCCTTGTTGAATTTGCTTGAAAACTGGCTAACAACTTTATTCTCCTAGATGTGCCTATGGGAAGAACATATAAAAATCAGTTTCATCACTTAACCGTCATGCCTGTAGGAAATACAGTATTGACACTTAGATATCGTGCCTATAGGAAAAAATGTACGAAATCAGTTTCTATGTTTGGATGTCATAATGCTTGTGATCAGTTTCAGCACATAGGAAACATGCCTATAGGACCTAAAAGATGAAATCTGCTTGTTTAAATTAATCACTATTTCATCTGATTAACGTTTAGATACCATGTCTACAGGATTCTGCCCGGTTATCACCTAGGCAAGCCTGTAGGATAATCAAAGTTCTGAAGTTTGAAAATTGTGATTTCTTGCTTGAAACATGCTCAGATTCTGCAACCAGTAGGCAAACTGATTAGGTATTCACTGCCTCGCCTTAATGAAAAATTTTTCATATTCTGCTAGGTGTTCATCCAGATATCCTGCAATAGGACCTTAAATCATTTAAAAACTATTTTTTGAGGCGTGCAATTGTTTGTTTACTTGTGGAGGTAAATTTGAGTCCTTTAATTGTTCCTTATGTGATAGTCCAATTTGCTTTTGTTTGACGCCTAGTTTTCTCCTTTTAAGTACCATATGCGAGTCTAGAACCACCTTAAATAGAGGCCCTAAGCACCTCCAGGGCCATAGATAAAGGACGGGTAATGCACGCATAGGGTACGTATTCGATGCTATTAGAACGCTTAGATAACAATTAAAGGGAGGGTAATTGGGTAGTAAAGTATATGATGACCTGTGCGCTAATGCTACGTAACACCTCTATTTGAGGAAGGTTACCGAGTATTGCACAGAAGTGATCCTATAGGCTAATAAACCTAGGACTCCCCTTTAATTTCCGTTTTGAATGATTTCTATTTATTTAAATGGCTTTATTTATCTTTAAGGACTAATTCTCTTAAATTGAGTTTGGCCGGGACCCACCATTGTGGACCTCGAGGAGTGCCTAACACCTTCTCCTCAAGGTAATTTCGAGCCCTTACCCAATCCCCGGTAATGTAAACCGGTTTATGAGTTATCTGCTTTAGGTTTCCCAACACACCTTAAATCCATTAGGTGGCGACTCTTCAAATTCTATACCCCTTACAAAAAGGAAATGAGTTGTCCCAAAATGTTGAAACCCGATTCCGCGAGGAAAAAAGGGGGTGCGACAGTCCCAAATAAAGTCTATGACCTCCTTTTCTTTGACTTTATGGAAAGCCTGTGCCTCAACCCACTTAGAGAAATAATCAATCATAAATAAAATAAACTGAGCTTTACCTGGGGCCGATGGAAGAGTCCCGACGATGTCTATCCCCCATTTCATGAATGGCCATGGGGATAACACCGAATAGGGTTGTTCCCCGGGTTGATGAATCATTGGTGCATGCTTTTGTCATTTGTTGCATTTTCGAATGAACTCCTCTTCATCTTTATCCATGTCGACCGAGTAGTATCCGGCTCTGATTACTTTGTGAAGCAATGATTCGACACCAGAATGATTTCCACAAGTACCCTCGTGACCTTCTCTTAGGACGTATTTGGTATCTCCCGTTACCAGACATATTCTAATGGACCATCAAACATTTTTCTAAACAGCGTTCCATCTTCGGACAAGGTGAACCATGCTGCCTTTGTGCGTAGGGCTCTCGACTCCTTTGGATCTGATGGAAGTTTTTCCATTCTTCAAATACTATATGTACTTGTTTCTCCAATCCCAGGTCAAACTTATGGAGTTTATCTTGGCGTGACCTTCTTCGATCACCGATCTCATGAGTTGTACGATAGTTTTTGAGTTGAGTTCGTCGTCTTAGACTGATGACCCTAAGTTTGCAAGGGCATCGGCCTCATTGTTCTGTTCTCGAGGTACATGTTGCAAGGTCCATTCCTTGAATCGATGTAGAGTCATATGTAGTTTATCCAAGTATCTCTGCATTCGGTCTTCTCTGACATCAAAGGTCATGTTAACTTGGTTTACCACGAGGAGGGAATCACACTTGGCCTCGATGATCTCCGCTCCCAAGCTTTTAGCTAATTCGTGACCTGCAATCATGGCCTCCTACCCGGCCTCATTGTTAGTCAATTTTGTAGTCCTGATAGATTGTCTAACTACATTACCTGTGGGTGGTTTTAGTAGGATGCCTACCCCGGACCCCTTCGCGTTCGAAGCACCATCCGTAAAGATGGTCCAGACTCTCGAGGATGTACCTGATTTTATTAATAGTTCTCTTTCAACCTCGGGTACTAGGGCTGGCGTGAAGTCAGTCACAAAGTCTGCCAAGATTTGAGACTTGATGGCGGTTCGGTATCGATATTCAATATTGTACCCACTGATTTCTACAGCCGATTTGACCAATCGACCTGAAATCTTGGGTTGCAAAATATTTCGAAGTGGATAAGTTGTTACAACACATATTAGATGACATTGAAAATATGGTTTTAGTTTCCTAGAGTCGTTTATTAAAGCAAACGCTAATTTTTCTAAGTGTGGATATCTGGTCTCGGCCTCACCTAAGGTCCGACTAACATAATATATAGGAAATTGTGTACCTTGTCCTTCTCGGACCAAGACTCCAGTTACCGCTATCTCCGAGACTGCCAAATATAAGTAAAGATGCTCGTCCGCTTTTGGAGTGTGAAGCAGTAGCGGGCTCGATAAGTACCACTTTAGTTCCTCCAAGGCTCGATGGCATTCCGAAGTCCATGTAAAATTTTTCTTCTTCTTTAGTAGCGAGAAGAATCGATGGATCCTATCTGATATTATCGAAATGAATCGCCCTAGGGCGGCTATGCGCCCCGTTAGACTCTACACGACCTTTACATTATCTACTACCTTGATATCCTTGATAACTTTGATTTTATCGGGGTTGATTTTGATCCCCCGATTGGATACCATGAAGCCAAGAAACTTTCCCGAGCCGACTCCGAACGCACACATTTCTAGGTTGAGCTTCATATTGTACTTCTTTAGTATATCGAAAGTTTCCTTGCAAATGCTTCAGATGGTCCTTTGCTCGCAGGGACTTAACTAACATGTCATCAATATAAACTTCCATTGATTTTCCTATTTGTTCTTCGAACATTTGATTTACTAGACGTTGATAAGTTGCACCAGCATTTTTTAGTCCGAACGACATTGCATTATAACAGTAGGTGCCATACTTAGTGATAAATGAGGTCTTTTCCTGATTGTTTGGGTTCATCTGTATTTGGTTGTACCTGGAGTAGGCGTCGAGAAAACTGAGAATCTTGTGGCTGGCCGTGGCATCGATCATATGATCGATGTTAGGCAGAGGAAAAGAATCCTTAGGGCATGCTTTATTCAGGTCTTTATAATCTACACACATTCTAAGTTTATTTCCCTTATTAGGGACTGCCACTACATTTGCTAACCATTCGGGATATTTTACTTCCCAAATGGATCCTATTTTGAGAAGTTTGGTTACCTCGTCCTTGATGAAGACATGCTTAACCTTGGACTGGGGCCTTCTTTTCTGCTTTACAGGATGAGACCTCGGGTCTAGACTTAGTTTATGGGTAGTGATTTCCGGTGGGATCCCTGTCATGTCGAGATGGGACCAAGCAAAAAATTACATGTTAGCTAAAAGGAATTGAATAATTTTTTTCCTGAGCTCAGGGGTTAGCCCCGTGCCCAGGTATACCTTTTGTTTGGGTAAATGTTCGATCAATATGGCCTGTTCCAGCTCTTCAATAGTTAACTTGGTGGCGTCAGAGTCATCGGGAATTATGAAGGATCGAGGGGTCCAATATTCATCATCCTCGTCGATCCCTTGCCCCTCCCTTTGTTGATGAGAGTGTTGATATTGGTATCACTTCGTCGACTGCAAACATTTCCTTGGCGGCAGGATGCTCTCCCATAAACCTTTTTGACTCCCTCTGGTGTTGGGAACTTCAGAACCTGGTGAAGGGTCGAGGGTACTGGCGTTATGTTATGGATCCATGGCCTTCCAAACAGGGCGTTGTACCTCATGTCACCCTCGATTACATGGAACTTTGTTTCTTGGATGGTCCCGTCCACATTCACTGGCAAAGTTATATTGTATTTGGTGGTTTCACATACCATGTTGAAGCTGTTAAGTACTCAGGCTGCGGGCACAACTTGATCCTGTAGGCCGAGTTGTTCTACGACCCTCGATTGAATAATGTTGGCGGAGCTACCTGGATCAATCAAAACGCATTTAACTTGAGTTTTATTCATAAGAACAGGTATTACCAGTGCGTTGTTGTGGGGTTGTAAGATCCCCTCTGCATCCTCGTCGTTGAAAGACAAGGTCCCTTCTGGTACATGATCCCGAGTATGCTTTTCCCTTTTGATCGACACCTTGGTGCACTTAAATACGGTCCCTTGAGGAATATCGACCCCTCCAACAATCATGTGGATCACGTGTTGCGGCTCGTCTTTCTCATTCTGTCTGTTTGAATATCTGTTCTTGAAGTGGTTCTTAGCCCGATCGCTTAAGAATTCTCGAAGATGCCCCTCGTTGAACAAAAGGGCTATCTCCTCCCTCAACTGTCTGCAATCTTCCATTCTATGACAATGGGTGTTGTGATACTTGCACATTTAATTTGGATTCCTCTGGGCCAGATCAGTCTGCAGAGGTCGAGGTCACCTGGTGTCTTTGATGTGCCCGATGGATGATATAATAGCTGACGCATCAACGTTGAAGTTGTATTCTAATAGCCGCGGTGCTTCTTTGGGCTCGACATTCCTGTCGAAACCACTCTTACTCATAAGCCCTCGAGAGCTCTGACCTCGATCATTTCTTCTATCACTTCGTACGGGGTTGCGTCCAGGCCCGTCGTTTCTCCGATCTCCACTGTATGGCTGGTATTGATCTCTGTTTGGCCATAGTTTCCGATCAATATCCCTTTTAACTCTGTCGACGGGCCTGATAGGATAAACAGACCCGGAAGGAGTTCCCAAGTGGTCATCTCCGACCCTAATTTTTGACTGATACTGATTATGCACATCAGCCCAGGTGACAGCTGGGTATTCGATCAAGTTCTGCTTTAACTGTTGTGAGGCCACCGAGCTTCGTATGTTTAATCCCTGAGTAAAGGCCTGAACGACCCAACCACGGGCAACCGGCGTAGATCCATGCGTTCCATTTGGAACCAAGATACGAACTCTCTGAGCATCTCGTTGTCTTTCTGCTTCACTTTGAAGAGGTCCGACTTCATAGTCTCGACCTTTATGGCTCCGGCTTGCGCTTTAACGAAGGAATCTACAAGCATGGCAAAAGAATCAATGGAGTTGGGTGGAAAATTATGGTACCATATCATTGCTCCCTTTGATAAAGTCTCCCCGAATTTTTTCAGCAATATGGACTCGATCTCATCGTCCTCTGGATTGTTCCCCTTAATTGCGCATGTGTAAGAAGTGACATGCTCGTTGGGATCGGTAGTTCCATTATACTTGGGAATTTTTGGCATGCATAATTTCTTTGGAATGAGTTTATGAGCCGTGATGGGGGGAGGATGGGCCTTTTCACGAACTTCTTTGAATCCAAACCCTTCAAAATGGGTGTGCCCTTGGAATTTGATCAACTCTGGAGTTATATGTATCTACTTTCTTGTCATTTGCTTCAATCTTCTTCTCCCCCGATTCAATTAGGTTTGTCATCTCCTCGAGCATTTTCATGATAGCATGGTCAGTCCCTGATTCATTTCCATTTGATCTTCCCGGCACTGGTTCGGCCCTATGAACAACTTCCTGAGATGGCTCGGGCTCGCCTGCTCAGTGCATGATTTTGATTTTGGAGTTGTGCTATTGCAAATTGTTGAGCCTGTAACATTTCGAATATTATTCGAAGGTTAATTCCGCCTTCTTCGTCGCCAGGTGGGTTCTGAACGACTGATTGAACGTCTCTGCGACGCTATTTTCAGGGTCGACGGCCCGATTTGCATTAATGGAAATATGGGAACTGACGTTGATGGGGTCTGCAACTTGTACTCCACCGAGGAAAACTGGAGGCACTTCGTTCCCTGGGGCGACTATGTTGTCGTTTTCGCCATGAAAACCAAAGCCATTGTCGATGTGTGTGTGTACTGCTTGGGAGTTCGACATGCTGATCTTGTAATAAAAAATGCTTACAAGAACAAGTGTAAAACAGTGTATGTTACGAAAATCAGCACCAGGCAATCACTATTATCCTTAGCCCCACCGTGGGCGCCAAACTGTTTACCCTTAAAATCGGATAACAATTATATATATAAGTGATTTTAAGGATATGTGATTTTATTTGGCACAAACTGAGAAAATATTCAAATTGATATTAGAAATTGACTACAAATGAAAAATAGAGCAAACAGAATATGATATGTCCTCGAACCAAATGAGTATGCTATTGAAAAGTTTGAACTGAGCAACAGAGTGTGAAAGCTTAACGTAATATATTGCTTTGAATAGTGTTAATCTGATGATTATAAAATGATTAGAGCCTCCTTTATATAGTAGAAGATTTCTACTTATAGTACAATTCTAAATACAGTAGAAAATCCCATGATTGGCTAATTAACCAGTCTTGACTCGATACTTGCCGAGATTTCTGCCGTGATCCTTGCCCGATCGCGGATATCTCGATTTTCCGTTATTCGACTCAACATGCTTTTCTCGATCTCGCTCGATCCCTGTTCTGCTTGGTCTCGATCTTTATCCCGCTCGGTCCCGATCTCGGCTGATCTTGATCTCGATCGGTCCCTGAATCACGAGCTCGGCGACCTGACTTCGTGCCATGGTTTGTTATGACATGGGGTCGAACCCTGGCCTGCCACCCCGGTCTCGATGAACCATATAAATAAGGGCAAGCCCGATTTTGACCGTATACATTTATCATTTACCCTATCTTTTTATATAATAATTCTACCTTATATCATACTTTTTTTTAATAATATTACAAGTTTATTCTTCATCTTGTTGATGCATGACATCATGAAATGACAGTGAACATACAATTTATTCAAACATTATGTATATCAAAACTATACCATACGAATATGATACTCGATGAAACGATATATAACAATCTTTCGAACAAGTTGTAATTTTTGAGTCCGAGTGTAAAACCAAATTAAGTGAGAAACTATAGCTGAAGGCCTAAAAATGTCACTCAACTTTGAGAAATGGTCTATCCATGCCATCCGTTAAAAAAATACTCATTTCATGCCACTGTCGTTACAGCTTTGGCTCACCTATGCCATTATTGAACTAACGACACAATTTTATTTATTTTTAATTTTTTCTAAAAAATTAACAGTGAGTGGCATAGGTGAGCCAAATGTGTAATGACAGTGAAATGAAATGAGCATTCTTTTAACGGATAACATGGACAGACGAGTGACAATTTTAGGCCTTTTCCCTTTTTTTAATGAAAAAAGAAGAAGAAAAGAATGGGTGGCAGCCATTGGTAGCAAAGTTTGGAACCGTGGCAAGAACGTGTTCGCGTCCGACGCTTCCTCCGTGACACAGTTTATATGCAAAATATCACACCATAAACGTCGGTCGGCGTCGGGAAGTTAGCTTGATCCACAGAGAAGAAGAGGACGAAGAAATCACATTTTCCAATCTCTTCTTCTCCATTATCTTTACCATAGTTTTTCTATATTCTTATTACCTCTTTCTCGATAAAAGCGACCAATTTTATTGAGCCGCGAATTATATATAACATGGCGGATCAGGAGGAATTTGTGAAATGCGTAGAAGACGGAATTAGGCTATCAAAACGAATATATTTCGGCAAAGACCGTGCGGTTGCGCCGCCTAAGCCGATGACGGCAATGGATAAGGGGGCGCAATCGTACTTGCCGACGTCACCTATGATGTATGCTGTGATTGACAATCCTGCCATTGTTGATAACCCGGATATTCCGAGTTATCAACCTCACGTGCATGGTAGGTGCGATCCACCTGCTTTGATTCCGCTTCAGATGAACGGTGTTTCGGTTGCGGCTGATTGTTATTTTGATACGGCCGTTATTACTGTTACGGGTTCGTGGCGTTTGCATTGCGTCATGAGTAGCCGTCGCTGTGACTGTCGTATTGCTGTTCCTATGGGCGAACAGGTAATTACGGAAATTTATAATTATCTCCATTATTGTAAGAGTTTAAAGTTCTATGCACGACTCAATTAGAAGGTAATTACGGATAAATCTTTATGATTAACATTAATCCTTAAAAATGGTAGCTAGTTTGCGCAATAGTATAGAATTTGCTCCTTGTAGTACCGGCTGGTACAAAGCAGGTTAGGAAGCTTGACATGATAGAAGTTCGAGTCGAACCAGACTAGCAGATAGTGTAGTGATCACCTGTTTGAGGCTTGAAACGATTCTTTTTATACCATAAATGTATGTAAACGTGTTATGACTTAGGTTACCAATTAATGCTAATTATAAAGCGTTAGTGGCAAATATCTTAAAATGACCTGATTGTGTAAATATTATTTTCACTGTACCTGCACAAAAATAAAATCTTGCAAAAAATGCATGGAAGTGACTTTTAATAACACTAGGTTTTATAGGTTTGATTGATTTTGGTTGAGTTCTTGCACAAATTTGCCTACAAGTCAAAAGCTTTTGGAAATTAAAGGCAAGCATATATAACTTGAAAGCAATGAGCTTGCTATTCTTTTTTGGTTTAAGCCTTAATAGTTAATATAGAACTTCTCTGAATGGAGAAATTCTTTGTTTCAGCTCGCGTAGATTTTGGGAAGTGCTTGTTGAATGCTTTCTTATTTTGTGAATCCTTATTGTTCTCTTGTTTCACAGAAGTGAAACATTGCTGATTGTTTGTTCCTCAAGTGATGCATTATTTGGCTAACAGGGTTCAATTCTAGGTGTCGACATTGAGGTACCAAGGAAATCTTACAGCAGTAAACTAGTCACCGAAGATGATGAAAGGGAAAATGTAAAGTTAGCCAAAGTTGAAGATGGATGCTTTCTCAAGCCCCATATTTTTACCCTTTCAATACCCGAGGTAAATTTCTAACTGTATGCTACTCCCTTCGTTTCAATTTACGTGACATAATTTGACTCAAAACATAATTTAAGAAAGAAAGGAAGACTTTTGAAACGTGTGATCTTAAACCTCCCATAACATCTATGTGTCTATAAAAGCTTCTTATTAAAGGTAAAATGAGAAGTTTAAAGTTATATGTTTCCAAATATAGAAATGTGTCATTCTTTTGGAATGGACTAATAAGGAAAGAATGTCACATAAACAGGAAGAGAGGGAGTATATAATTTGCTTTCTTATTTGATGAATGATTGTTCATGTTACTAATGGAGAGTTACCTTTTCAGATTGATGGTGGAACCTGTATCTCAGTCACAATTAGATGGTCTCAAAAGTTATTGTATCGCGATGGCCAATTTAACTTGAACATACCCTATAGTTTCCCGGAATATGTGACTCCAGTTGGAAAGAAGATGTCTAAGAAAGAAAAGATACAGTTAAATGTTAATTGTGGTCCGGGGACTAAGGTTTCGTGTAAGACTATCAGTCACCCTCTTAAGGTGAAGCTTTTCTTGCATTCTACTGATTTATAATTTGTTGTAGATGAAACAACTTTGACAGTGGTGTCAATATTGGTTTTCTTAGGAGCTAGAACACGAAGCTGGAAAGTTGCGCTTGTTCTATGAAGCTGATGTCCTTAACTGGTCAAGTAGCGACGTTGTGTTTACTTACAAGGTATGCCCTAGATTAATATGTTGCAATAGTTTATTTATCAAATATGTTGAAATCTCTTGTAGCAACATTAAAGTGATATTATTAAGCTTTTCCAAAGATTTGGGTTGTGTGGAACTTTCTCATTAGTGTCATTGTGTTTTCAGATTTCTTCAAGTCCTACAAGTACATACCATGGCAATATACTTCTGCAATCGCCGCTACAAAATGACACTGACCAGAGAGAGATGTTCTGCTGCTATCTCTTTCCAGGTTCTCAGGAGTGTAGAAAGGTTTGTTTACTCTTTTTTCATTGTCTACTTTTGCATTTAAGATTACTCCAGAAGTTCAATTCTTGTCAAAATTTCCAATTCTGTTGAACGTTGTGATAGGTCTTCAGAAAGGAAGTGATATTTGTTGTTGATATAAGTGGGAGCATGAAAGGAAAACTAATCGACGATACCAAACAAGCTCTCTCTGCAGCATTATCAAAACTTGATCCCCAAGATTTGTTTAATATAATCGCTTTCAACAGTGAAGAGTACCTATTTTCATCATCACTAGAGGTTGCAACCAAAGAGGCTATTGACAATGCAACTCAGTGGATTGACATGAACTTTATTGCTGGTGGTGGTACAAATATCTTGAATCCATTGAAACAGGTTACCTTATCTTCTATTGACTTTCAGTTGTATGCTACCATTTATCAGTCTTCCTATTCTTAATTTCAAGTTGGAGCAGATGAAACCTAGGATAATATCAATCTTTTACTTAAAGAAAATGGAAAGAAAAGTAATAGTGTTCCGCCTTGTGTTTATGAAGCTCCTGAACTCGTAAATCTGACAATTAGTTTATGTTTATGAACATCAGCCCTGAGGAAATGCATTTTTTACATTTATCAGTAATTGCTGTAAACAACTATGTAAGTTAGTACGGTTCTTTGCTTTTAAATTTTACATGAACTAAGATGCTGGTCTAGTGGTCTGTCATGATATAATACCTATTCCAGTATTATCTCAGATAAATGCATTTATTACATTTACATAATTTCCGTCAACAACTTCGTTAACCCTTGATCTCTCAAGCAAAGGCGAGAGTTCGAGAACTTGTAGCTTTAGAGAATCCTAATTTGCCTTCAAAGACAAATTATTTAGTATTGGATTGGAATGGACTTAAATAGAGCTGAATGGATATGAGCATTTGTATCGCTAATCCAACTAGTTTGGGATTGAGGTTTAGTTGATTGATCGAGATCTCCAACTTTTACTTAAATCAAGAAAGTAGATATCTATCCTTTTCTGTGACAAATCTGACTGCAGTGCCTTGTTCCTTTATCAGGCTATAGGGATGTTATCTAAATCTAATGCTGGAGAATCCATGCCTATCATTTTCCTGATCACGGACGGAGCTGTTGAAGATGAAAGACAGATCTGTGAATTCATGAAGAGTCATCTAACACAGAACAGAACAATGTGCACACGATTTTACACGTTTGGCATAGGTATACATTATGTGCAGCATCATCAGCCCCATGATATCCTCTATGCTTTGTTTTAAAACCAAGTGACATCAGAGACGGATCCAGAATTTAAATTCTATGGATTCAACTTTTAAGGTTTTTAGTATTGAACCCATTATATTTTTGAAGTTATGGGTTCGTATCTACTATTTTTTTAACTTTAGAAGTTTTACACAAATTTTTACTCCGTGTCGAAAGTTATGGGTACCCGTTGCTAACACACTACATCCGCTCCTGAGTGACATCGTCTCAAAACTTCCCGGTTCATGTTAGAATAGCTTGCAATTGTCATCATTTTAAAGCCACGTAACGTTATCTTAAAACTCTTCTCAATCCATGTAACAATAGTTTTGCATTTGTTATTGCTCTATATATTTACAAACTAAGTAAGCAGTTGGTCTTCAGGTTTGTTTTGAGGCTGTTACTAGCTCATTGCCATATCATTGCTGCTCATTGTAGACACCTAAATCTGAATGGTCGACTCGCATGCTCCTTCGTATCTTTTATGCCTTGATTCTCTTTCTGCAATAAGTAATTTCTCCTTAGTGCAGTAGATATATGCTCTTTCAACATCTGATTCTAATTGGTGAAATTTTCAGGATTGTTCTGCAACCACTATTTTCTGCGTACACTAGCAATGATGAGCCGTGGCCATTATGATGCTGCTTTAGATGTTGGTGAGTTCTTCTTTTACTTGTGCAAAGTTCTTCTTTCGATAACTGCCGCCCAAATGTTGTCACATGATTGAATGACTTTATTTCATTCAACTGATTTTCTATGAGTTTATTACCTTTTGATTTTTGCATAATTAATTGCACATATACTATCAAGTACAAGATCTTACTAGTAGATTCCTACATATACTCCGATTGATGTCCGCCAATTTGTATCAATAATGCTCCAAATTCAAACAAAGAGTTTCTATTGTTGCGATGGAGGTTATTATTCCTGTCGTGAGCACATGGATGTCATTATTAACAACAACAACAACAACAAACCGAGTATAGTCCCACAAGTAGGGTCTGGGAAGAGTATGTAGATAGTACGCAGACGTTATCCCTACAATGAATGTAGAGAGGTTGTTTCCACTAGACCCTTGGCACGAGGAAAGAATGGATGTCATTATATTGTTGTCTAGAAATTTTACATATCTGGCCCCTCAAAATCTGGAAGCTGAAAAATAGCACACTTTATTTTGGGTAATCATGAGGAAAATGCTTTTTTGACCATGTAGATGTAGCTTTCAAGTGTCTCCCAAAAACATTGTTTCTAAGGCTGGTGTTTTGAAGCGTCGCATTTGGTCCTATTTTGCTAGAGATACTTAGAAATAGCCTGCCTGCTTTTGTTGTGCAAATTCATAGCACCTGAAACTCAATGCCCTTTCTGATATTTGTGCTTGTTCAGAATCACTCGAAGTTCGTTTGGAGAGGCTGTTCTCCAGGGCATCATCCATCATCCTTGCGAATATTGCCTTTGAGAACGTTGATGGTCTTGAAGAATTCGAGGTACGCTTATGAATATATATTATGTTACAAACATTTCTTGGATTGTTTAAACATAGTATAATAGTACTATTTTATTACGAGTTTTATCTGTCGTTTCAACGGACAGACGTAATTACAAATAGCTCAAGAATGGAATGCATACTAATTTGCATATCTTTAATAATGGCATTTAAATTTTCACGACAGGTACTTCCCTCTCAAATTCCAGACCTATCTTCTGAAGAACCAATAGTCGTATCGGGCAGATACCGAGGAGTATTTCCTGAGATGCTCAAAGCTAAAGGAATCCTAGCAGACATGAGTAATTTCTCTGTGGAGTTAAAAAGGATTGAGTCCAAAGACATACCTCTTGACAAGGTAAGGAAGCAAACTCAGTTATAGATGCATTATCAACAGAAATGACATGTTTTATAGCTTTTAAAATCTGCATATTTCTTCCGAAGAGTAAAAAGGAAATCACAAGAAATGCATGATCCAGCGACATCCCAGTATCCATATTGTCCCTATTTGCCTGATGGCCATTCATATACATGCGAATCATAGAATCGTTCGATGGTTAGAGACAGTATCATATGTATCCTATTGAAGGTTTTCTTGCACTCCGTTTTACTGTGTCTGTGCAAAGTTATATGGTCGCATTTTTAGGCTGGAATTGATAAGTGGAAGTCATGAAAAAGGGGATCATTCTTTTCGCACTTCAGATCAAGAGGAAGGGTTGCCCTTTCAATATGGACTATGTATACATATTTATAGCAATAATAGTTAGTATCTTCAATTTTATTGCTGTGTTATTGGTAAGACAAAAGAGGAAAGGTTCACTTTCCTTAACAGGCTCCTCTTATGTCAACTGAAAATTTCCGGTGTTAGTGCTATCAGCAAAGGGTCGGTTAAACTTTTAATTATGATTCAGGTACAGAACTACATGGATACCATATTAAGGTAAACTTGAATGTTTGTTCCTTAAGTTTTAAGTGAACAGTTTATCTGTCCGGATTCTTGATTCAACTGATGAGAACGTTTTATGGCTTTCCGCTGAAATACATATTACTCTATCGATTTCCAGTTTCTAAAATAGTTCACTTGGTTTAAGATGCTCATCTTTTATATTGATTTAAGTCCTTGTATATTGAATATGCAGATAATGGTAAAGCAACAGGTTGATATACTCACAGCTCAGGCCTGGTTTAAAGAAAATAAGGATCTCACGCAGAAGGTTATTGAACTCCTGCATATTATGTTTGAATACATGAATCGTTTATCCTGATCCTATTGTTTCACCCTTTATATTCTTGACTTAGTTCTCAAGTAGTTTTCACATTACTGAGCTCTTCTTCTTTGTTAACAGATAGGAAAAATGAGTGCACAAAATGCAGTAGTCTCTGAGTATGCACGCATGGCATTGGTATCGACAGAAAGAGTAAGAGTCATTAAGCCAACAACAAAGAGGAAGGTACACATGAAATTTGTTTTTCTTATATTTCAGTAAATTTAGACACCATATTAGATCTATAATTTGAAAGGGAGCCTTGGAGCAACAGTAAAGTTGTCTCCATATGTCCTACAAGTCACAGGTTCGAGTCCTGGAAGCAGCTATAATGCTTGAATTAGGGTAGGCAGTCTACATTACACCCCTTAGCTGAGGCCCTTCCCCGGATGCTGCGTGAACTGGGGATGCTTTGTGCACCGCGCTGCCCTTTTTATTAAATCTTCAATTTTCAGTAGACAATTTTGCTAACAACAGGTTTCACAAATGACTAAACTTGCTCATTTAATCTATTCTATGGTAGCTCATTTGCTTACATGCTAAATGAGTAATGACCATCTCTAGAAGTTCACTTTCGCGTCACTCTGGCAATCTGGATAAAAAAAAAACCATAGTCTAGTATTTACTTCATTGTAAGAGTACTTTAAAATATTTATGGCATTGAAACAGTAGCGGAGTCGGAATCACTAAGGGGCGTCAAAATATAAAGAAGTAAACACACGAAAAAGTCAAGGGGAGTCAATATATAGTATATATATGTACAAAAAACTTTTACCAAGCTACACAGTGTAAATTTCTGAACCTTGAGATAAGGTGGCTCCGCCACTGCATTGAAATCCAACAAGGGAAACCTCATACTAGACTAATAAGAAAACCAGTTCAAGTTTATAAAGAAACATATGTTCTCATAATAGACACAACACAAGACTCAGAATTAACTAACATTTGCTAAAATAGTTCATTTCATTATCATACTCCTCGTATTTCAGGTTCATTCTGATGCTGAGAAAATAGAGGAACATATAGTAGAGACGACAATACTGCTACATTACCTCGGGATTGGTTTTGGTAACCTCACAGCGACAATTGAGAATATTCCTCCTGGAGCAATCAAGACAGAGGACGAAGCAGCAGAGATTATCGCGAAAGCAACGTCTAATTTTTGTGGCAAATTATGTGGTATATGTTGCTGTTGTGGTTGCTGTATTAGGACATGTTCAAAGATGAATCATCAGTGTGCAATTGCACTCTCACAATTGCTAGGTGCATTGGGATGTTTAGGTTGCTTTGCTTGTTGTCAATACTGTTGCTGTGGAAATGATAAGTGAGAAAAAATTACAAACCTTAACTTTACCACAAGATTTTGTTGTATGTTGTGTCAAATATGAGAGAGTATACAATTAGATGATAGTGAACATTTTTCATGGGTTTTTTCTCCCCATATTTTTGTATCAATTGTATTACAATATATGTCAATAGGTACATATTTTATTCTACTGAGCAATTAT
This sequence comes from Nicotiana knightiana, assembly GCA_005239525.1. Classification (NCBI taxonomy): domain Eukaryota; kingdom Viridiplantae; phylum Streptophyta; class Magnoliopsida; order Solanales; family Solanaceae; genus Nicotiana; species Nicotiana knightiana. Next base: position 156,513 of record ML401410.1, on the reverse strand, counting down.
CAAGTATGTTGTCAATTGCTACCAACTTATTGTAAATAGCCTTTTAATTGGTTTTGGATATTTGTAATCGGGGAGAAGAAAATACTAAGTCAGGACAAATTATAGCTTTTGGCTGATTTTGGCTATTCGTGACATATTCAACGTTACGAATGATATGCATGTGCATGAATTTTGTATATCGTTTTCTTTGTTACACGTTTCCTTTATTTCGGTATGAAATATTAATCGTTATTTTTCTACTTTAAGGGAAATCTTATTTATTTGAATTTTGAATTCCATTTTATATTGGTGTTAAAACTTTACTCTTCTATTCTTTCACAAATCAATTTTTCCAAAAATTAACTACTCAATTGTACCCCTAACTAAGATGAAATGCCTATTTGCAGATTCTGACTAAACGGCACAGACTAAAAAAAAAAGAAAAAAAAAAAGAGATGTATCAAGCTTCGAGTCCAAAGGCTACCACGGTGGTGTTCATGGTTCGGTTTGAATCGGGTTTTCCTTAAAAAGAAACTAAATAAAAAAAGTCGGTTCTTCAAATATTGGAACCAAATCAAACCAACTAAGTCGGTTTTTTATCGATTCTGTTTTTATCGTTTTTTGTTGACTTTTTGTTTTTTTTTTCCGGTTATTTATCGGTTTTTTTCTTAAATATGAGACATACACTACCAAACATATATTTATATTTTCAACGTAACACTATCAAACCAATTACTCTTTCATACAATCTAGATAGCCATTGAGCAATTTGGATTCTAATTGGAGGCTACTTTCATACGGGCGACTATATGTGCAATTTTAACAATTAAAGACTACATTACATTTTGGTGGCTATACTTATAATATTTAGCTCCGTAGTATAAATAGCCCTTAAGGCTATTATTTTAGACTTGCTTATTTTGATATTGAAGGTTGAACTCCTTGAGTGAGTGTAAGGATGAATCCTTGGTTGATTACAAACTTGTTAAGATGGCTTTTATGTGGATTCTTCCCCCTTGAGGGTTATCCTATAGTCTTGAGTTAATTAAGTTTTAATTGAATGGATGTTTGAAATATATTTCAAATGTTCTTTCAATTCCCTAATTAGTTCTTTGCTAAATTCTATTTTTCTATCCTTTTAATTTGTGTTCTTGTTATTTTTGGTTCCGCGTTCGAAAATTCTTGGTATCAGACCGAAGGTTGTAGTGATTATCTCTATGATCACTGTGCCTAATTTTGATTACCAATCAAAATAAAATAAAATAAAAAACTGTTGGTGTTTGGTTTCGCCGTCGATTTTCATTGCTTGCTCGGTATTTGAGAATGTTTAGAATCTTATATTTGACCTTTCAGTTTGGATTACTACTGAAGCAAAGGATTTTTGGTTGGAAAAACTTTTGAGCTTGTTGGGTTACGGAATCATTGTGCAATATTATCGAAATCTGCAACTAGGATTGAAGTTCAGGCTTGAACTTTTGAATTTTGGTTAGTACCTTAAGCTCAAAATCGTGCTTTGGCTACTGTTGTTTGGTGTGAAGAAGACTAAACTCCATTATTTTGAAGTAAATAAAAAAAATGTGCTTAGAAGAAAGGAAAAAAAAGATCTGAAAGCTGAAGTTGAGAAATCAAATGGGTTTTGTCTCAAATTGTTGAAAACTAAACTACTAGCTCGAATCTAGAGTTTGGATTCGATTGGAGATCGTTTGAACCGAATTTGAACCACCATTGTTAAGGTTTGAAGCTTGGAAGAAGAAACTTGAAAAAAATGAGTTTTGAATTTTTGGTGGTAATGTGAAGAAACTAATTATTGGGGTTTGTTCATAGAGTTGCAGGGAACTTGTATCTCAAATTGGTGAGTTTTGGTGAAGATTTGAGGTGCTTTTGGTTGGATGAAAAATGAAGAAGATGGAAGAACAATGATGTTGTCCAGATTTTGCATAAACAACCATTTTTCAGATATTCGGACATTGCCATTTTCCAGATTCTTGCACACTTAGCAAGATTTGGTACCCAACTTTCGAAATTAGCCACTTTTTTCCAGTAGCCCATTCTGCCCGGTTTAAAAAATAGCCTTTCCAGCTTATTTTTTTCTTTCTTCCTTTCTTCCTTTCTTTTCTTGTTTATTCAAGCTAGTTTACTTAACTATTACTTCATACTTAGTGATAAACTAGTTCTTGTGTGCTTTATTTTATTTCGTGCTAATTTTATTTGTGCTTTTCTCTTTAGTTTCGTTGTTAATTTTTTTGTTTCCACTTCCTTTAGTTATTTTAGCTTCTTTGTTTAGTCACATAAACTCCATTTTCGCCCTGAAGTTGGAAGGTCTACTTGAAATTACCTTGATTGAGTTTAATATCAACTTTGGATATTCATCCAAGAGTGAAAAAAGACTTGAGTGGTGAGATTCTTAGAGTGTGTTCCTAAAGCCAAGTGCATTAAAGTGATACACGAGTGATAAAATTTGAGTGAACTATTTGAGGAATACACAAAGGGAGTAATTGGAGAGGTCATTTTATTTTTTTAACTTGTTTTCTTTGTTAGTAGGTACTATGCCTTTGAATATTGGAGGTACTTCAACTCAAAAAGAGGAAGTCTCTAATAAGACTATTTTGGAGGCTTTACAAGCTTTAATTATGAAAGTTGACAACATGGAACATATGGTCAAGTCTCATGACTTTTCACGATCAAAAAACCAACCGTCGTGATGGCGCCTATCGTGGAAATAGGCGAGCCACTACTAAACCATTTCAACATAGTTAAAAGCTTGAAAATTTTACAAAAGCAGTTAATATTTATGAAACCTTTTAAAAATAGAAATAAATCCACAACGTAATACAAATCTCTTCCAAAACCGGGGTATCACCGAGTACATGAGCATATATGTTAGGAACAGTCTACTACAATGTCTAAAGAATAAGAACTGAAATGCAAATAAAGATAATGAAGGAGAGTCAAGGCTTGCGACGCCATGCAGCTACCTCGATAGTCTCCGGGAACATAGATATGCACACAAAGTGCAGGGTGTAGCATGAGTACAACTAACTCTGTAAGTATACTAAATAAGGACTGAAGATAGTGGCGAGCTACATAATTATAGCTCATTTCCTGTAGTTTTAACAAGGGAAAATAGACATGCTTTTGAATCCAGAAATTTAAGTCAAATCAGTTTATAAAAGCCAAATTCAGGTAAAAACCAGATATAATATCTTTCAGAAGTTCAAACAGTGATATATGGCAGTTATGTGCAACAACAATGAAAGCAAATACCTCTCAGGGAAACAATCACTCAAACTTCCTCAATAGCTCATCACTCGACACTCAGCCCTCAACACTCGCACTTAATAAGTACCTGTTCTCACAGGGGGGTGTACAGACTCCGGAGGGGCTCCTACAGCCCAAGCGCTATAATCCGCACGGAAAACTCACACGTTGCACAAACAACTCACGTGCTATTAGGGGTGGGCGTTCGGACAGTTCGGACTGAATATGAAATTGCGGTTTGAATTTTTGGTTTTCGGATTGAAGAAATTACAATCCAAATCCAATCCAAATAATTTCGTATTGGATCGGATTATTTAAGTTCGATTTCAGATTAATTGGATTGGATTTTTCAGATTTTTGGTTCTGACTTTTAAGCCTATAAGTTGAGCTTATAGAAAACACTCGACATAAAAATAATTATTTAAATGAAATAGAACGATGGTAATCAAAAGATTCTTTAGTTATTGATATCTTCTCGACTCTATATAATGTATCTTCAAGAAAAAAAGTCTCGAATATGCAATACATCACACTGGTTCAAATTATATATTATAAATTAAAATATTAACTGGGAAATGTGACGTCAAAATTCAATCTTTAGTCAACTTCGGCCTCGACTCTTCAGTGTTTACAAACGCACGTATGGTGTGGATGTGTAGGTGAGACGTGAGAGAAAAGAAAAACTCTATATTATATTTGATTTGGTAGAGAATCTCATATTGGACTTAGTAATTTGTATTGAATATACAGGCTAATGTTTAATGGGCATGATACTATTGGAGATTTAAATTTATTAGTATTAGGTATATATATGGGTAATGTCGTGATGGGCTAATGTCTAACGGGTATGCTAAATATAAGGAAAAAAAATTCGGATTTTCAGATATCCGAAATCGAAGTCCCAAATCCAAAATCTAATCCAAAATCCAAAATTTTAAAAAATAAAATCCGAACTCCAACCTATAATCCAAAACTCCAAACCAAAAATCCAAAAAGATCGGATTTCAGTTCGAATTTAGGGTTTGCCCAAACTATGCCCACCCCTACGTGCTATAGTATCATATCAGGATCCACACGAACAACTCACGTGCTACAATATCATATCAGAATTCGCACGGACAACTCACGTGCTACAGTATCATATCAGAATCCGCACAGACAACTCACATGCGATGGTATCAATACCTCACAAACATGCCCTCAACCTCCAACCTCTCTAGTCTCACGGGCTCTCAGTAACCAAGGAAAATCAGCGCCCAAAATAGAAATGATATAATGTATCAAAAAGGAATAACATAGATTGAGGTATAATATGCAATTGCGACTATGACTGAGTACAAGTAGCAATAAGCATGAAGATTTAACAGGTATCACGACCTATGTGGGTTTCTACAACACCGACACATAGCCTAGCATGATTTCTAGCATGATTTACAGTCAAATTTCTATAACACATGGAGAGAATATAGCTGACAACAAGTTATTCAACTTTAAAATTTCGCGGAATAGACCAAGTCACATTTCCCATGGTGCACGCCCACAAGCCCGTCACCTAGCATGTGTGTCACCTACAAAACAATCACATAACATATAATCTGTGGTTTCATACCCTTAGAACCAGATTTAGAACTGTTACTTACCTCAATCCGAGAAAAACTCCACTCCAATATGCCTTTTCCTCGCGAATCGGCCTCCAAACTCCCCGAATCTAGCCACAAGAAGTACAATACAATCAATACGGGCTAAAGGAATCAATTCCACAAGAAAAATACGAAATTATAAGCCAAAATCTGAAATTGGCCAAAAGCCGGCCCACATCTCGAAATCCTACAAAAGTCACAAAACCCGAAAGCTCATTCGACCACGAGTCTAACCATATCAAATTTGTCAAAATACAACATCGAATTGTCACCCAAATCCCCAAATCAAACCTTCCAATTCCCTAGCCTCTAACCCCCAAATCACACGTTAAATACACACACCAATTAGGTAAAAATCAATGGGGAAACAAGATTATTGATAAAAATGAGCACAAGGGACTTACCTCAAGAATCCCCTCGAAAATCCTCTCAAGAATCGCCAGAACCCGAGCTCAAAATGTTAAAATGAAGCCAAAATTGCGAACCCTTGTTTTTATATGTTCTGCCCAGTCATTCTGCTTCTGCAGCACCGCTTTTGCGGTTCCTTATCTGCATCTGCGAAACTCACCTTATGCGACCAACCGCTTCTGCGATCCAAATCCTGCTTTTGCGGGTGCGCATCTGCGTGAACCATCCGCTTCTGGGGACCAGTGGCTCTCAAGCCAATTCCGCCTCTGTGATCCTCCATGCGCAAGTGCGAGTCTACGGAATTCCTTCCACATCTGCGCTCCACAGTCCACCATTCCAATATCCATTTTTGCGCATCTCAGCTCGTACCTGCGGCCAATGTTTCGCAGGTGCGATTGCACCAAAAGGCTTCAGCTTCAGTAGTCTTCCAAACTAAAAAATCGATCCATTAACCATCCGAGATCAACCCAAGGCCCCGAGGACCTCAACCAAATATACCAAAAAGTTCCAAACACGATACGAACTTAGTTGAACCTTCAAATCACCTCAAACAACATCAAAACCGCGAATCACACTCCAATTCAATCCTAATGAACTTTGAAACTTCCAAATTCTACAAACGACGCCGAAACCTATCAAACCATGCCCGATTGACCTCAAATTTTGCACACAAGTCACAAATGACACTATGAACCTACTCCAACTTTCGGAATCGGAATCCGACCCCGATATCGAAAATTCCACCCCCGGTCAAATTTCCAAAATTTTAACTTTCGTCATTTCAAGCCTAATTTTACTACGGACCTCCAAGTCGCAATCCGAACACACTCCTAAGTCCAAAATTACTCAACGGAGCTAACGGAACCATAAAAACTCGAATCCGAGGTCATTTACACATAAGTCAACATCTGGTCAACTTTTCCAACTTAAGCTTTCAATTGCGAGACTAAGTGTCTCAATTCATTCCAAAATTCTTACGGACCCGAACCAACTACCCTGATAAGTCATAAAACAACAATAAAGCACAAAGTGAGCAGAGAAATAGGGGGAACAGAGCTACAACTCCCGAAACGATTGATCGTGTCGTTACAGCAACATTATTAACCAATGGCAAGGTTTGTCACCTAATCCTAACCAAGGAGTAAGAACTAGTTCAACACCACAAAATAGTTCTACTCCCACCACACCACACATTGAAAGGATAATCAATCAAGCACAAGTTGCTAAAAATCAAGTACCAAGACAAGTTCCACTTCCACAAGGTAGACAAGCAGGATTTGAGCATCAACAACAACCTCTTAAGCCACAACAACCGCAAAATAACTTTGATGATGATTTGGACTATGACGAGCAATATGATGAACCAGGTAGAGTCCAGCCTAGAAGGAATGGACAAAGAGGCTTTAGAGGGAGAGTTGGAAAGCATTGTAGGAATTTTCAAGGTAGAAACTTGAATGGTGCTTATGATTATGGTTATGATGGAAATTTTGGTAATGAGGAACATGGTAGAAGGTGGGATAAGAACAAGACCGGGGTCTTAATAACATCAAGACTTGACTTCCTACTTTCAAGGGAAGTAGTGACCCCGAGGCAGTTTTAGAATGGGAAATACAAATGGAAAGGATGTTTGTTGTGACCAAACATGCTCACGCAAGTATACGTGGTCGTCAAGTAATAGAGTAATAAGTAGAGTATTGTTCCCACTAACACTTATGATTAACTTTTGACTGATTCAAACTCAAATAACTTATCGGTTCAAGATATTTCTCACAAAGTATATAATTGACTAATTTACTACCTAAGACTATCAAGCAATGAAATAACTAGAAATCAACCACAACACTTAAGCAATTTCAGATAACAATCAATAGGAGATAATATTCCAGGATCACGGGTGAGCTAACAATCGTGTTGCGTTCTTGGCTTAAAATGACTAATTGATTTATCTGGATTGTTGATTGACAAGGTTGATATTACTCATAAGAATCTGTCAAGTTCTTACTCGCCTATCCAAACTAAATTAATGCCTATATGTCTATGGAATTAAGATGAACAAGAATGCGTTTACACTTCCTGTATTTCAACCAATCAAGGCAATTAGGTATATGTCTATCCTAATTGCGAATTCGTCCCCTGATGCCCGGGTTCAAAAACCTGCTCTATTTAATTCTATATGCAATCTAGAATTCCACTTTCGAGTTCAACTCTAGATTCATAAATAATATTTCACTATTAGCTACTCAGCAAAATAATTAAAAACAGAATTAAATAAACAACCCAATATGATAAAATCAAATTCGTCAAATTAAACTTCAAACATCAACATTCATGTATCACCCATGACCCTAGAATAATAAGGTTCTTAGCCACATGTTCATACAATCATCAAAATTAATATTTTCAAACATAAAATCTATGAAGACTAAAGGAATAATGGAAGAATTGCTCCAATATGTGTTCCCGAGTGTTTCATACTTTTGTTTCTGTCTCAAAGTCACGTCCGCCTCTTTAAAATAGGTTTAGGTTGGATTTTATATGAGTTGGGGCGTATTGGGGTCGAAATAACCGAGTCCTATTCGAAACAGGCCAGCTTCCCGTTTTGAGTGTCCAGGGCAGCGTGGGGTGTTAGCCTTGGCGCTCACCCTCTTAACCATTCTGTAAATTGCGCCAGAAGCAGCGCCCCATGCTGCATGTGGCCCTCAAATTCCACTTTTTGCCTTTTCTTCCCAATTTCGCTCCAATGCGCACCCTTTCGTCCCAAATTGTATCCGAATGATTTCTACACATAGAAATACCACAAATTAGCACAAATAATCATATTATACATCTCAAATCTTCGAGACATGAGCAAAATGTAAGGCGATATATATCAAAATATGCATACATTAAGCCGATCATCAATATTCCACACTTAGACTCTTGCTCTTCCTCGAGTAATGAAACTATATTAACACCCCCAAAACGTACTTATCAGTATGAAAGAGCACTTTATAATTTATTCAATCAAACACCCTACCTTTGGAATATGATTGATATCGGCAATTAAGCATGAACACACAAATTTCACATTATTCCCGTTTTTAGACTAGCCCAAGTATACTCAATGTTATTCAACCAACTCAAGTAACCTATCCACAACCACATTACCACAAGAGATGGCTCGTTACCACTAAGCATCCTCAAGTCACGCACTCACCCAACAAAAGAAAGTGTACAACATCACCAGTTCGTCATGAGACCAAGTGCCCTCACCAAAAACAAAAGAGTGAATATAAAAGTAGTCCACACATTCACATATGGAATTGAACATAAATTAAGGACATAACAATTGAACAACATTCACTCACTCTCACAAAGAGTTCATGTGCATCCTTAAACAATTTTGGCCAATAGAAACTTTATTTTAGCACTTTTTGGGTGGTTATATCCCCACCTTGATGACCTCCGTATGGCGAAGCATGACAGTCACGCAATATTGCATTCATCTCTTCCTCAAGGACACACCTTCGTACTAACTGATCTCCGCACTGCTTATATAGGAATGGCTCATCCCACATGTAGAGCCTCATATCATGTAAGAACCTTCTTCTATTATCGGGTGTCAATTCTGGTGGCGTCACCTCACTTGCAATAAATTCACATAATCTGCATACCATGGGTCTTCACTTGAGGAGATTGCTAATAACTGCTCATCAGGAAATGTTTCTTTGATTAACCCTCCTTCAGCTACATGGCTCTGATTTTCTAATCTGGACAAGTGATCAACCACTTGATTCTCTGTCCCTTTTCGATCTCGGATCTCTAAGTCAAATTCTTGAAAGAGGAGGACCGAACGAATTAGCCTCGGCTTGGCGTCTCTCTTATCAAACAAGTGTCTGGTAGCTGAATGATCTATGTAGATGATGGCTTTGGTTCCCACTAGATAGGATCTGAACTTGTCAATCGCCCACACCACTACAAGCAACTCTTTTTCAGTAACTGTGTAGTTCATCTGGGCTGGATTTAGAGTTTTGCTCGCATAATAAATGGAGTGAAAGATTTTATTTCTCCTTTCCCCCAAAACAACTCTGATTGCTATGTCACTCACATCGCACATCAACTTAAATGGTTGCGCCCAATCCGGGGAAATGATAATTGGTGCAGTCACCAACCTTCCCTTCATCTCCTCAAATGCTTTCAGACAGGCATCATCAAACTTGAAGGGGACATCTTTCTCAAGAAGTCTACACAAAGGAGAAGAAACTTTCAAAAAATCTTTAATGAAACGACGATAAAAACTTGCATGGACCAAGAAACTACGAATGCCCTTGACAGATGTCGGTCAGGGAAATTTTTCAATCGCTTCCACCTTTGCTTTGTTCACCTGAAAACCACTTTTGGACACCTTGTGCCCCAAGACTATACCTTCACGTACTATGAAATGACACTTTTCCCAGTTTAGTACCAAATTTGTCTCTTCACACCTAACAAGCCCTTTATCAAGGTTCATTAAACAATTATCAAAAGAGAACCCAAACACAGAAAAATCATCCATGAACACTTCTTCAAATATTTCAACCATGTCAGTAAAAATAGCCATCATACACCTTTGAAAAGTCGCAGGTGTATTACATATACTGAAAGGCATTCTCTTGAACGCATACGTGCCATAGGGACACATAAATGTGGTTTTCTCTTGGTCCTCTAGGGCTATCGAAATCTGATTATTCCCCGAATAACCATCTAGGAAACAATAGTATTCCTTGCCAGCTAATCTATCAAGCATTTGGTCAATAAAGGGGGAGGGTAAAGTGGTCTTTTCGGGTGGCATTATTCAATTTTCTATAATCTATGCAAATTCTCCACCCAGTGACAGTTCTTGTGGGAATCAAGTCATTATTTTCATTGACCACTACGGTCATCCCCCCTTTCTTCACATTCGTCGGGACTTACCCATTTGCTATCAGAGATTAGAAATACAATACCTGCATCAAGCCACTTAATCACTTCTTTTCTTACAACCTCTTTCATTATTGGATTTAGTCGGCGTTGTTGCTCTACACTTGGCTTGTGTCCGTCCTCCATGAGGATTTTATGCATGCATAAAGTTGGACTAATGCCTTTAATGTCACACATCGTCCGCCCAATTGCTCGCTTATGATCACGTAACTTTCTCAACGGCTTTTCTTCCGGCAATTTAGACAACTCAGAAGAAACAATAACAGGTAAAGTGTCAGAATCACCCAAATAAGCATGTTGAAGGTGAGGGGCAGGGGTTTAAGCTCCACTTTTAGAGCTTCTTCAATCGACGGCTTTGGAGGAGGCCCACTTGGCCTATTTAGGGGCTCAAAGGGGATGTATTCCCTGCATGCAAGCACAAGATGCATCTAGGATATGCATCATCTCCTCAACCTCATCATCAATCTCCAAGCTATCGAACAACATGAGTGCTTTTTCTAGAGAATCATCTAGATATACACTCGTGTCAAAAAGCTGCTCATCCACCTCCACAACAGATTTCATAGAGAGCTCCTCATAGTGGCAGAGAAGTTGGATTGCCTTGTAGACATTAAAGACTGCTTCCATGTTATCCACCCTCATTATTATTTTTCCCTCTCTCACTTAAATAATTGCATCACCAGTAGCCAAGAGAGGTCATCCCAATATGATTGGAACTTGTTCATCAGCCTCATAATCTAGGATAATGAAGTCCGCTAGGAAGATGAATTTCCCAATTTGCAGCAACACATCTTCAATTACTCCTTCAGGGTGCTATGGATATATCAACTAGATGCAACATCAGATTTATGCTCACCCCTAAATCACAAAGAGCATGACCCACATCAATCTTACCAATTCGCACATGGATAGTGAAGCTGCCAGGATCCTTAAGTTTTTGAGGAAGATTGTTTTGGACCCTTGAAGTGCACTCTTCAGTAAGTGCAACTGTATCGAATTCAGTCAATCTCCTCTTGTGAGCCACTATATCTTTTATGTACTTAGCATACTTTGGAATTTCACGAAGTACATCTACCAATGGAATATTCAATTGAACCTGGCTTAACATAGAGAGAAATTTGTTAAACATGCGATTATCATTCTTTTTCTGCAATCTCTGGAGGAAGGTGGTGGTGGCCTTGCAACCTCCACTGGCTCTGAACTTGCATCATTTTTCTTTGACTCGTGTGTTGACTTAGGAATCAAATCCCTCTCAAGTATAGGCTTGTTCTTTCTCTTCTTTGGCACTTACTCTAGTTCTCTCCCATTTCTGAGTGTAACTGCATTAACTTGAGGGTTCTTCTCTTTATCACTGGGAAGAGTGCCTGCAGGTCTAGTATTTTGATTTGCTTCTAACTGCCCTATTTTCCTCTCAAGATTTCTGAAATCGGTCCTGAGCTATTTATTATCAAGCAACAACTTCTTCAGCAAGTCATTCATACTCTCTTCTATTTGTTGGGGTGGCTTCTGAGGTTGATTGAAATTTCCTTGGGGCCTATAATGATTCTGAGTTGGCTGGTTTCCACCCCATGAGAAGTTATGATGATTCTTCCAATTTGGATTGTAAGTGTTCCCATATTGTGCATGCTGATTCATCGGACCTTTGCTCTATTGCCCCACATAGTATATAGATTCAGGATTCGTGGGGTACATGTCACTCGTATGATTGTCACCACATAGTTCGCAGCAAATAGACATTTGTTGTACATGTTGCATCTGTTGTGTTTGTTGAATTGTCATTCTATTCATTTGATTTGCCAATTTCGCTATATCGGCTCTCATGGCTGAGAAGTCATCAAGCTCAATCACCCCACCTGATTTCTGTTTAATTTCTCTTCGTGAGTCCCCATCTCCTTACCAATTATGATCATTAGTAGTGAATTAATTTAGCAAGAGTTGGATTTCACTATACGGCCTCGCCATGCAACTACCCCCACAAGCTGAATCAAGATTCATCTTCGATGCCTCGTCTAGTCCATCAACTAAAGTGTGACCCAACACCTCATCAGTCTAACAATCATGCGGGAAGTCTCTGAGTAGCTTCTTGTATCTTTCCAAAGATTGTCGAAGTGTCTCTCTATCCTGTTGTTGGAACCCAAGAATCTGTCTCCTCAACGACTTTTTCATCAAAAAACTTGATTAAGAATTTCCTTGCTAGATCATCCCAAGTGAGGATTGAGTTCGCGGTCTCTTTTTGCAACCATTCCTTAGCTTCCCCCAGCAGTGAAAAGGGAATTAGTGTCAGCCTGACATATTCCTTTGAAACATTCAGATAATTGTAAGTGTTCGTAATTTCCAGGAAGTTCTGAATGTGCCTCTGCGGGTCTTCATGAGATAGACCCACATAATGCCCTGTGGACTGAATCAGATGTACCATGTACTGTTTGGGTTCAAAATGCTCTGTGATATCAGGCTTCACAACAGCCTGAGTCATATTAGCAAGATTAGGCCTTGCGACTTCTATCACTGTACGCTCTTCATTACCTGCTATCTTTATTGGTTGTGGTTGGACTATGATGTTCAACTCTCTTTCTATTCTAGTTCTAGCTTCGACTTCCTTCCTCACTCTGTGAAGTGTTCGTTCAATTTCAGGATCAAGAGGAAGGAGGTTGTTTGCGCTACTCCTCCGCATTCCAGAGAAGAGCCTGCATTAACACAAACAAGGCAAACTGAAAATTAAAACATGAACAAATAACTAATAAATACTTAACTCAGTCAAGTAGCTAATTTCAAAGTCCCAGGCAACAGTTCCAATAAATTGTTGCGACCAGACACACTCACGCAAATATATGTGGTCATCAACTAATAGAGTAATAAGTAGAGTATCGTTCCCACGAACACTTATGATTAACTTTTGACTGATTCAAACTCAAATAACTTATCGGTTCAAGATATTTCTCACAAAATATATAATTGACTAATTTACTACCTAAAAATATCAGCAATGAAATAACTAGAAATCAACCACAACACTTAAGAATTTCCGGATAACAATTAATAGGAGATGATATTCCAGGGTCACGTGCTAGCTAACAATCATGTTGCGTTCTTGGATTAAAATGACTTATTGATTTATCTGGATTGTTGATTGACAAGGTTGATATTACTCATAAGAATCTGTCGAGTTCTTACTCTCTTATTCAAGATAACTTAATGCCTATATGTCTATGGAATTAAGATTAACAAGAATGTATTTACACTTCCTGTATTTCAACCAAGCAAGGAAATTAGGTATATGTCTATCCAAATTGCGAATCCGTTCCCTGATGCCCAGGTTCAAGAACCTGTTCTATTTAATTCTATATGCAATCTAGAATTCCACTTTTGAGTTCAACTCTAGATTCGTAGATAGTATTTCACTGTTATCTACTCAGCAAAATAATTACAAATAGAATTAAATAAACAACCCAATATGATAAAATCAAATTCGTCAAATTAAACTCCAAACATTAAATTTCATGTATCACCCATGACCCTCGAACACTAAGGTTCTTAGCCACTCATGTTCATATAATCATCAAAATTAATGTTTTCAAGTATAAAATCAATAAATACTAAAGGAAGAATGGAAGAATTGCTCAAATCCGTGCTCCTGTCTCGTACTTTTGTTTCTCTCTCAAAGTCACGTCCCCCTCTTCAAAATAGTTTAGGTTGGCTTTTATATGAGTTGGGGACGTCTTGGGGTCGAAATAACTGAGTTTTAGTCGAAACAGGCCAACTTTCCGTTTTGAGTGTCCAGGGCAGCGTGGGGCGCTAACCCTGGCGCTCACCCTCTTAACCATTCTGTAAATTGCGCCACAGGCAGGGCCCCACGCTGCTTGTGACCCTCAAATTCCACTTTTTGCCTTTTCTTCCCAATTTCGCTCCAATTCGCGCCCTTTCGTCCCCAATTGCATCCGAATGATTCCTACACATAGAAATACCATAAAATTAGCACAAATAATCATATTATACATATCAATTCGAGACATGAGTAAAATGTGAGGCGATATATATCAAAATATGCATACATTAAGCCGATTATCAATGTTTGAGCTTAACAATGTATCCGATACAAAGAGGTTTAAGCATGCCATTTCTAAAATTTTTGGCTATGCTTCTTCTTGGTGGGAGAAAGAGAAACGGAATAGAAATAGAAATGGAGATATTGCCATTGACTCTTGGGGGTTTCTTAGAGTGGTTATGAGATCAAGATTTGTGCCCGAAGAGTATGTGAATGACTTGCTTACCAAATTTTACAATATGAAGCAAGGAAACAAGAATGTGGAGGCTTACTTTTAAGAGTTGGAGACCACTAGAGTTAGAGCCAATCTTGATGATAATGGAAGACTCATGATTTCTAGATTTTTGGCGGGGCTTAATAATTAAATCTCTAGCCAAATAAACTCCAAGAAGAGAGGCAACTCAAAGAGAGAAAATCCAAAAATTACAACACTCCATGGAGAACAAACAAGGAAACTTGGCAATTTCTTTCAAATGAAAACAAGCCAAAATTTTACTCCAAGTGCAAAATGACAAAGGCAAACCAAAGGTGGAGGCTAAGGAGGGAGGTAAAAATTCTAAACCTTATTTCCAAAATCCTAACTCCAATAGGTGCTACAAATGTCAAGGATATGGTCATAAAATGAGTGAATGTCCTAATAGAAGAACCATAATCCTTATGAAAGAAGCTTATGAAAGGGAAGAAAGTAGAGAATCATGTGAAGAACAGGAGGCCGAATACGATGATGAAGTAGAATATGAAACTCCTAATTTACCTTTGTATGTTGTTAGGAGAGTGTTGAGTGCACAAGTGATGGAAGATATGAACCAAAGAGAGAACTTGTTCCATGGAAGGTGTAAGAATAAATATCAAGTGTGTTCTTTGATTATTGATGGTGGTAATTGTACTAATATTTCTAGTGCTTCTATGGTTGAAAAATTGAACTTGAAGACTCAAAGACATACTCGTCTTTGTAAACTCCAATGGCTTAATGAATGTGGTGAACTTAAAGTGACAAGACAAGTCTTGGTCAGTTTCAAAATTGGAAAGTATGTTGATGATATTCTTTGTTATGCGGTGCCCATGAAAGCATGTCATTTATTGTTGGGGAGGCCATGTCAATATGACAAGGATGCTCTCCATGATGGAAGGACTAATAAATTTTCTTTTGAGGAAAATGAAAAAAAAATAGTCCTTACTCCTTTGACTCAATTTCAAGTGAGTGAAGACTATAGGCACATGAAAGAGTCGAGTCAGAGAGCCAAGAAAAAAGGAAAAGAAAGAAGAGAGAACAGAAGAGGGTTCAAGTGAGGGACATTCTTCTTATAATTCTTTCATGGCTAGTTCTTTTCTTGCTAGTTGTTTGGATTATTGTGTAGATCCTTTGAAGAAAAATTCAAGTGGAAGTTTTCAAGAAAGAACTCCAAGTGAAGTGATCGAAGCCACCCTAGCCCAAAGTGAAGATTCTTCCATTCTTCAAGGAGGTAAAATAGAATCTTTAGAAGTGCATCAAGGTATGATTTCTAAGCCTAACACTCTTTCTTCTTGGGATGAGCATAGTGATATTTCAAGTGTTAGTTTTGGTACATTTATTGATTCTAATGATTCTTTGAGTTGTGAAGATACACTAGATAGTGATTCTAGTTGTTTTGATGGTTTGAATGACCTATTTGCTTATGAAGAAGCAATGATTGTGTCACGGCCCAAAATTCAACTAGTCATGATGGCACCTAACCCAACCCGCTGGGTAAGCTAATTAACAACTATCCAATTCCAATGAAATTTAATAAGACAATTAATTAAAGAAAATGTCTGAATCTTATACATTCCCCAAAGACTCGTAGTACAAATCATGAGCGTTTAAGATTTAGAATTTACGAAGGTGGTATGAAATAAAGTACATCATCTGTTTGAAATATACATGAACATATCATTCATAAATCTAGAGCTACCATGAATAAGAGGCAGCTATAATCGGAATGTAAGTACATCTTCAATTCCAGCTCCCGTCGAACACAACAACATCAACATCCAACATCTGTATGCAAGGTGAAGAAGTTTATCATGAGTACAACTGACCTCATACTCAATAAGTAACAAACCTAACCTTAGGTTGAAAGTAGTGGCGAGCTGGGACAAAGGTTAGAGTCCAACACCAATAGCCAACAACAGTTTATAATAATATAATGAAAGTAGTGAAAGAAGTAACTCAGAGATAAAATGCTTAGCTCTTTCACAGTTCCAGAAAATAGATTCGCCTTTCAAGTATATTGGTGAAAACCCAAATCTTTTACCGAAATCACCTATAATATGAGTAAGTTTGAAACTGTAATTTTTCCCAAAAATCTTTCCACAGGTAATTTTCAAAATGGCATGAGACTCTATGCCTATATGTCAATATGTGTGAGAGGTCATGAATGACGTGATACCGTACAACATGAGAAAAATGCATCTCTATGCCTGTATGTCATGTGTGCATGTCAATGCAATGTATCTCAGAGATGAATTCATTCACCCACACTCTTAAAGTACTAAATCTCACTGTCTCACACTTTCCACTCACTATTCTCAATACTCAGCACATTCAGTCGCTCAGCACTATACAATACCTGTTGCGGTGTGAAAAATGATCCACATATAGCTATAAGGTCTGTTGTGGCATGCTTCCCGATCCACATATAGATAGCCATAAGGCCCGTTGCGGTATGCAACCCGATTCATATATATATAGCCATAAGGCCCGTTGCGGGCTGCAACCCGATCCACATATATATAGCCATAAGGCCCTTGGCGGCGTGTAACCCGATCCACATATACACACGCTCACTGGGGGTGTTTACAGACTCTGGAGGGGTTCCTTCAGCCCAAGCGCTATAACAAGACAATCATGGCATAAATCAGTAAAACATGTTGCAGCGTGCAACCCGCTCCAACAATAAACCAATAAAACATACTGCGGTATGCAACCTGATCCCATAATATCACTCACACTCAGGCCCTCGTTCTCACTCAGTCATTATTCTCTCCAGTCTCTTGGGCTCACAATACCATGAAACTAGCCCAAGATGATGATATGATGTGCCAATAAATAGCAACCGAGACTGAGATATGATATGAAATGAATGAACATGACTAAGTATGAAATTGCAATTTAAACGAATAATTCAACAGCAATATGACCTCAGTGGGTCCCAACAGAATAAGCATTTAGCCTAGACAAAGTTTCTAACATGGATCACAACTCAATAGCTCAAGTACGTAGAGATGTTATGGTTACATATAAGATCAGGTAACTACACAATACCACAAGAATAACAGAGTCACAATTCACACGGTGCATGCCCACACATCCTTCACCCAGCATGTGCGTTACCTCAACACCAATCACATAACACATAATTCGGGGTTTCATACCCTCAGCACCAATTTTAGAAGTGTTACTTACCTCGACAAGCCAAATCCAATACCCAACAAGCCAAACGGTGCTCCAAAAATGTCATCCTGCACGAATCGACCTCCGAACAGCTCAAAACTAGCCAAAAGAAACTCAAATACATCAAAAAATGCCGAAGAAAATAAACCCAATCGATAAAAGTCGAATCTTTAATCAAAATCCCAAAATAGACTAAAAAGTCAAATTCAGGCCCGCGCCTCGGAACCTGACAAAACTCATAAAATCCGACAACCCATTCAATTACGAGTCCAACCATACTAGTATCATTCAAATCCGACTCCGAATCGATGTTCGAAACTCAAAAAAACATTTTATGAAATTTTAGACAAAACACCCAAATTTCACTTTGAAATCATCAATCAAATGCCAAAAATGAATATGGATTCATGAAATATAACCAAAATTGAGTATAGAATACTTACCACAATCCATATGGTAAAAATCACCTCCAAAAGTTGTCCAAATCCGAGCTCCCCAACTCAAAATATGACCAAATGAACAAACCTTCGATATTAAGTATTCTCCCCAGCTGTTATGCCTTGTTTTGTGTACCAAATGACCTCGAAACTTGTTTTTGATGCCTTAAATGTATTCCTAGTGAAATTTCAGTCAAGTTAGGCTTTTGAATCACTCAATTTGACCTTATAATGAAGGAGATATGTTGGTTTCAATATTTGGAAATTGTGCAATTTCGTAATTAATCAGAAAAATATAACAATCCAATTCTTAGTAAAATGATCATTCATACAATGTCAAAATTCGATAATTCTTTTTGCTATGGCTCCTTAATTACGATACAAATCTAATGCTTCAATCAAAATAAAAATCAGAGCTCGTTTTTTCAATGTGGTACCATTTATGCTTGAAGAAACAACGTCGAAACATAAGAAAAACGAGCGCAACACAACCCAAACCTATACGAAATTCACCCAAGCTCCGCGTGACCCCGTGCGAACCTACTAAAAAGTCCCATAACATAACACGGACCTACTAGAGGCCTCAAATCATGCATTACAACGTCGAAATGATGAAACGCACCTCAAATCAATTCGATTTCCAAAAACTCACGCCGAAACATATCGAATTTTTGTTACATCATACGCAGGTACTCAAAATTTTCACACAAGACCTAATACATCATACGCAAGTACTCATGTCCGCAAACTATCAAGCAAAGCGTAAATGCTCAAAATGACCTATCGGATCCTTACTGTAATGACCCGACCAGTTGTTTTACTTTCTAGAACCCTGTGCCCCTAAATAAGACTTCCCGTACTTGATTTTATTGATTTATGACTTGCGGGATGGTTGGTTCGGGATTTGGAAGAGCTTGGGTTAGAATATCGGAACACTTGGTTCCGTAAGGTTGGCTTAAAAGGCCAAGTTTGACTTCGGTCAATATTTTGAGTAAATGACCTCGGAATCGGATTGACGGTTCCAATATATTCGTGTGATAATTTTGGACTTAGGCCTATGTCCGGAACGAGTTTCGGATGACCGGGGAGCGTTTCGGCACCAAATAGTAAAAATTGGATTCTTGAAGTTTTAGAAGTTTTATAATTGTGGTTTGGAACGTGCTTTGGTGATATCGAGGTCCAAAGTAAATTTTGAGACCCGAAATAGTTCCCTAATGTCATTTAAGACTTGCACGCAAAATTTGGTATCATTCCGAGTAGTATAAGTACGTTTTGGCACGTTGGAAGTAGAATGAAGAACTTAAAGTTCATAAGTTTGATCCAAATGGTTTTAGGGTGTAATTCTTAGTTTTTGATGTTATTTCAGTATTCTGATCGCGCGAGTAAGTTTGTATAGTGTAGCTGGACTTGTGTGAGTATTCAGAGTGGATCCCCGAGGGCTCAGGTGAGTTTTAGACGTGTAGGAGGGGTTGGAAAACACACAAGATTTCTGGTGTTTTTGGCATCTGCTGCAGGTCTCACAAATGCTATAAAATCTTCGTATTTGCGAAGCTCGCAATTCCGATGAAGGCTTCACAATTGCGAAGGGAGCCGGCCAGGTAGTGTTCGCATTGTGATCCAAGAAGAAGCCGCAATTGCGACCATTTAGTCACATTTGAGAACCCCACCTCCAAGGCCCAGGCTTCACATTTGCGAGGATTTTGTCGCATTTGCAAACTTGGTGTCGCAAATGCGACTACAGAGGGCTGTGCACATCTTTTAAAAACAGGACTTAGGCCATTTATTTCATTTCACTTCTACACTTAGGCGATTTTTAGAGCTTTTGGAAGGAGGCTTTCACCTAGCTGTAACGACCTGACCGGTCTTTTTGTGTTCTAGGACCCCGTGCCCCTAAATGAGATTCCCCGTAGTTGCTTTTACTGATTTATGACTTGTAGGGATGGGTGGTTCGAGGTTTGGAGGAGTTTGGAGTTGTATAAGAAACTTAGTTCCTTAAGGTTGGCCTTAAAGGCCACGTTTGACTTCAGCCAACATTTTTGGTAAACAACCCCGAAATCGAGATTTGAAGATTCTGGTAGGTTCGTATGATGATTTCGGACTTGGGCGTGTGTTCGGAACGGGTTTTGGATGACCCGGGAGCTTTTCGACACCAAATAGTGAAATAAGAATTTCCTTAAGTTCAAATTGAGATTTGGAATGTGTTTTTGTGTTATTGAGATCCAAACGAAATTCCGAGACCGGGAATAGTTCCATTATGTCATTTATGACTTGCTCGCAAAATTTGGTGTCATTCCGAGTTGTATAGATAGGCTCGGCGTATTGAAAGCGAATTCAAGAACTTGAAGTTCTTAAGTTTGATCCAATAGGTTTTGGGGTATGACTTTTAGATTTAGCGTTGTTTCGGACGTTTTGAAGGCTCGAACGAGTCCGTATTATGATTTAGGACTTGTTGGTATATTTGGATGGGGTCTCGGGTGGGCCCAGATGCATTCGGGCATCGAGCGAGGCAAAAACCAGCCTTAAATGACTGGTTGTGCACCAGATCTGGTGCGACCGCACCTGCGAAGGTCAAGTCGCAGGTGCGACTCCTGAAGGAGCTACCCATTTCCATAATTGCGGACCCCTTTCCGCAGAAGCGGAGCCACAAGTGCGGAATTCGCTCCGCAGGTGCGAAGCCAGGCCCCCTTCCCCTTCTCCGCATGTGCAACCTGGGTTTGGATTTAGGTTGTGACAACATGGTATTAGAGCTCTAGGTTCACGTAGGTCTCACAAGTTACAGGCAAACCCAATAGAGTCTTGCGGATCGGTACAGAGACGTTTGTATTTATCTTTGGGAGGCTATGAGGTGTTAGGAAATCTCTCTTTATTCACCTTCTATCGTGCAGTTGATGGTATACTAATCTAACTCTTCAATTATCTCACAGATGGTATGGACACGAGCAGCCGATGTTCCGGACCCGGGAGGGGCCGGTACCCTCGTCATCTGAGGCTGTAGCAGAGGCCACGGGAGGGCACCGGCCCGAGGTAGGGGACGAGGGAATCCCAGGACTGTACCAGTCGCACCCCCAGCAGATCCAGTAGAGGATCCCATCACTGAGGAGCAGGGCGAGGTGCCCACAGCAGATCCTGCCCCCTTTGGATTTTATGACAGCGCCAGGATTTTAGGAGGTCATGGGCCATATAATGCGGTTCATAGACACCATGGCTCAAGCTGGTTTATTTCCAGCAGATCCGGCCACATCTCAGGTGGGAGGGGGAGCACAGACCCCTACTGCACAGGCCGTCGAACATGCATCAACAATATATCAGACCCCGGGTACACTGCCTGTGGGCGGGGTTCAACCAGTAGCAGCAACAGCACCTGAGCGGCGATCTGCAAAAGTTTTTAGATAGATGGACCAGACTACACCCTCCTATCTAAGAAGGTGAGCATCATGAGGACGCACATGACTTTATTAATAGGTGCAGGGACAGACTGCACAACATGAGGATATTGGAGTCTCATGGAGTTGACTTCACTACTTTTCAGCTAGAGGACAGGGCCTGTAGATGGTGGCAATCCTATATTCTTGGAAGACCGGCAGATTCCCCTCCCATCACTTGGGAGCAGTTCACTCAGTTATTCCTAGACAGATATATTCCACCCTCTGAGAAGGAAGAGCTGCGGTATCAGTTTGAGTAGTTGGAGCAGGGTCCAATGTCAGTGACTGACTACGAGGCTAGGTTTTTTTAGCTGTCTCGTCATTCACTCATGATACTTCCTACTGATGCAGAGAGAGTGAGGAGATTTGTAGGCGGGTTACATTCAGGTATTAGGGCCAACATGGCCCGAGAGGTGGAGATGGAGACTCCTTATCAGCTTGTGGTAGAGATTGCTCGCAGGATCGAGGGTTATCGGTCGAGGAGCAGAGAGCAGGGTCAGCAGGATAAGAGGGCTAGATTTTCTGGGGATTTCAGAGGTGCTCCAGCTAGGGGCAGAGGTCGGTTTGGTAGGGTCCAGCCCAGTAGGCCCCCATATTCAGCACCACCGCTACCTCCACGAGGTGTCCCAGGAAGGCCTTATTTCAGCGCCATGACAGAGAGTTCTTACTGCCCGCCAGCTATTCAGGATTCCTCTGGCGGGTATTCTGGTCATCAGGGGTCTACCAGTCCTTATTTTAGTGCTATTCTAGAGATTTCATACCGTCCTCCTGCTATTCAGGGTTCTTCTTCAGGGCAGCAGTCCATGGTGCCGGGAGGTTGTTATGAGTGTGGGGATCCAGGTCACATGAAGAGGCATTGTCCCAGGCTTCGGGGCAAGGCAGTGCAGCAGGGTCACCAGCCTATGAGATCAACACTAGTGGTTCGGCCACCCAGAGGTGGAGGACAGGCTGGTAGGGGTCATCCCAGAGGTGGAGGCCAGGCAGGGTGAGCCTAGTCAGCTCCTGTTTATTCCAGTGGAGGTCAGTCATCCGGCGCTCCAGCCAGATTCTATGCTATTACGGCTAGACCAGATACAGTAGCCTCAGATGCCGTGATCACAGGTATTATTTCAGTATGCGGTAGAGATGCATCGGTATTATTCGATCCAGGGTTCACTTATTCATATGTATCAGCCTTATTTGCTCATTCCCTGGATATTCCTCGTGAGTCCTTGGGTACTCCTGTTTATGTGTCCACTCTTGTGGGCGATTCTATGGTTGTGGACCGAATTTATCGGTCCTATGTGGTTACATTCTGTGGGTTCGAGACCAGAACGGACCTCCTGTTGCTCGATATGGTTGATTTTGAGGTCATCCTGGGCATGGATTGGTTGTCTCCCTATCATGCCATTCTATATTTCCATGCCAAGACTGTTACTCTAGCGATGCCCGAGTTGCCCAGATTGGAGTGGAGAGATTCCTCAGTTAGTGCCGCTATTTGGGTTATTTATTTCCTGAAGGCTCGACATATGGTCGAGAAGGGTTGTTTGGATTATCTGGCGTATGTGCGGGACACCACCGCCGAGTCTCCGAAGATTGATTCCGTGCCAATAGTTTGAGAGTTTGATGATGTATTCCCTTCAGACCTTCCAGGCATGCCACCAGATCGTGACATTGATTTTTGCATTGACTTAGCTCCAGGCACCCAACCCATATCTATTCCCCCATATCGTATGGCACCGAAGGAATTGAAAAAACAACTTGAGGAGTTACTGGCTAAGGGGTTTATCAGACCGAGCGTATCGCCTTGGGGTGCTCCGGTGCTATTTGTGAAGAAGAAGGATGGGACTATGCGGATGTGTATTGACTACTGCCAGTAGAACAAGGTCACCATCAAGAACAAGTACCCGTTTCCGCGTATCGATGATTTGTTTGACCAGTTACATGGTGCTCAGGTGTTTTCTATGATTGACTTGATATCAGGGTACCATCAGTTGAAGATTCGGGACTCGGATGTTCCGAAGATGGCCTTCGTACGATGTATGGTCATTATGAGTTCCTGGTGATGTCCTTTGGCTTGACTAATGCCCCAGCCGCATTTATGGACTTAATGAACAGGGTGTTCAGGACTTATATTGATTCTTTTGTCATCATCTTCCTTGATGACATTCTGATTTACTCACGTAGCCTAGGGAAGCACGAGCAGCATTTGAGGGTTGTGCTCTAGACTTTGTAAGAACAGAAGCTGTATGCTAAGTTCTCCACGTGCGAGTTTTGGTTGTATTCTGTGGCATTCTTAGGGCATGTGGTATCCGGAGAAGGTATCAAGGTTGATCCTAAGAAGATTGAGGCGGTTCAGAGTTGGCTACGCGCTACTTCAGTTACAGAGATAAGGAGCTTCTGGGGTCTAGCGGGTTATTATCGCCGATTTGTGGAGGGCTTTTCATCCATTACAGATCCTCTGACTAGATTGACCCAGAAGAATGCCCCATTTCGATGGTACGACGAGTGTGAAGCGAGATTTTAGAAGCTCAAGATAGCATTGACCTCAGCACCAGTTTTAGTGTTGCCTTCCGGTTCTGGGATGTATACGGTTTATTGCGACGCTTCACGCGTTAGTTTGGGTTGTGTGTTAATGCAGGAGGGGCGAGTTATTACATATGCTTCACGATAGCTGAAGGTTCATGAGAAGAATTACCTTGTGCACGATCTGGAGTTGGTGGAGATTGTTCATGCTCTTAAGATTTGGAGGCACTACTTGTATGGGGTGCCTTGTGAGGTTTATATAGATCACCGCAGCTTGCAGCACTTGTTCAAGCATAGGGATCTTAATTTGAGGCAGCGCAGGTGGCTTGAGTTGCTGAAGGATTATGACATCACCATTCTTTATCATCCGGGCAAGGCAAACGTGGTAGCAGATGCCTTAAGCAGGAAGGCGGAGAGTATGGGTAGTTTGGATTTCATTTGAGCAGAGGAGAGACCTCTAGCTTTGGACATTCAGCCCTTGGCTAATCTCCTGGTGAGGTTGGACCTTTCCGAGCTCAGCCGGGTTCTTGCACGTGCGATGGCTCAGTCTTCTTTATTGGGGAAGATCAAGACTCGGTAGTATGATGATCCGCACTTGGTGGCTCTCCGGGAGACAGTGGTACAAGGTGGTGCCAAGGAGGTTTCTATTGGCGAGGATGGTGTTCTGAGACTTCAGGGTTGCTTATGTGTACCTAATGTTGATGGCCTGAGGGAGAGGATTCTAGAGAAGGCTCACAGTTCACGGTATTCTATACATCCTGGTGCTACGGAGATGTATCGTGACCTGAGGCAGCACTACTGGTGGAGACGGACGAAGAAAGACATAGTGGAGTATGTGGCTAGATGTCTAAATTGCAGTAGGTTAAATATGAGCACCAGAGGCCAGGAGGCCTACTTCAGCAGATGCCTATACCTGAGTGAAAATGGGAGCGCATCACTATGGACTTCGTAGTTGGGTTGCCTCGGACCTTGCGAAAGGTTGATGCGGTTTGGGTCATTGTGGACAGGTTGACCAAGTCGGAACATTTCATTCCAATAGCTAGCACTTACACTTCTGAGAGGTTGGCCCAGATCTACATTCGGGAGATAGTTCGGTTGCACGGTGTGCCGGTGTCCATTATATCAGATCGAGGTCCTCAGTTCACCTCGCACTTCTAGAGAGCCGTGCAGAGTGAGTTAGTCACCCGGGTAGAGCTCAACACAGCATTCCACCCTCATACCGACGGGCACTTGGAGCGGACGGTTCAGATATTGGAGGACATGCTCAGGGCATATGTGATTGACTTTGGAGGAAAGTGGGACCAGTTCTTGCCTTTGGCCGAGTTTGCTTATAATAATAGTTATCAATCTAGCATTGAGATGGATCCATTTGAGGCCTTGTATGGTCGGCGATGTCGATCTCCCATCGGGTGGTTTGAGACTGGCAAGGCTAAGCTATATGGCACCGATCTGGTGAAGGATGCTTTGGAGAAGGTGAAGTTGATTCAGGAGAGACTTCGCATAGCGCAGTCCAGACAGAAGAGCTACGCGGATCAGAAGGCGCGTGATGTATCATTTATGGAGGGCTAGAAGGTTATGTTTAAGGTCTCGCCGATGAAGGGTATTATGAGGTTTTGGGAAGAAGGGAAAGCTGAGCCCGAGGTTTATAGGCCCATTTGAGGTGTTGGGATGAGTTGGGAGGTTGCTTATGAGCTTGCTTTACCTCCAGTTTATTAGGGGTTCATCCTGTCTTTCATGTATCCATGCTCCGGAGGTATCACGCCGAATTCTCTCACGTAATATATTTCAGCACCATTCAGTTGGATGAGAGGTTGGGCTACGGGGAGGAACCAGTTGCTACTATTGACAGGTAGGATCGCCAGTTGCGGTCCAAGAGGGTTTCCGCCGTAAAGGTCCAGTGGAGGGGCCAACCAGTCGAGGAGGTGACTTGGGAGTCCGAAGAGGACATGTGGGAGATATTCATACTTATTCAGCACTCCAGGTATGATTCTAGACTCGTTCGAGGATGAACATTTGTTTAAGAGGTGGAGAATGTAACGAACCGATCGGTCGTTTTGTGTTCTAGGACCCCGTACCCCTAAATGAGACTCCCCGTAGTTGCTTTTACTGATTTATGACTTGCGGGGAAGGGTGGTTCGAGGTTTGGAGGAGTTTGGAGTGGTATAAGAACACTTAGTTCCTTAAGGTTGGCCTTAAAGACCAAGTTTGACTTCAGTCAACATTTTTGGTAATCGACCCCGTAATCGAGATTCAAAGATTCCAGTAGGTTCGTATGATGTTTTCAGACTTGGGCGTGTGTTCGGAACGGCTTTTGGATTACCCGGACGCGTTTCGGCGCCAAATAGTGAAATAAGAATTTCCTTAAGTTCAAATTGAGGTTTGGAACGTGTTTTAGTGTTATCGAGATCCAAACGGAATTCCGAGACCAGGAATAGTTCCGTTATGTCATTTATGACTTGCTCAAAAAATTTGGTGTCATTCCGAGTAGTATAGATAGGTTCGGCGTATTGAAAGCGAATTCAAGAACTTGAAGTTCTTAAGTTTGATCCAATAGGTTTTGGGGTATGATTTTTAGATTTAGCGCTGTTTCGGACGTTTCGAAGGCTCGAGCGAGTCCGTATTATGATTTAGGAATTGTTGGCATATTTTGACGGGGTCTCGGGTGGTCCCAGATGCCATTTGGGCATCGAGCGAGGCAAAAACCAGCCTTAAATGACTGCCGGTGCACCTGGTGCGACTGCACCTCCGGAGGTCAAGTCGCAGGTGCGAGACCGCTTCTGCGGTCCCAGTCTCGCCGGTGCGACTCTTGAGGGAGCTGCCCATTTCCGCAGATGCGGACCCCTTTCTGCAGAAGTGGAGCAGCAGGTGCGAAGTCAGGCCCCCTTCCCCTTCTCTGCAGGTGCGAGATTTTTGTCGCAGATGCAAGACCGCAGGTGTGGTCCTCGAGCCGCAGGTGTGGAAAACCTGTAGGTAGTGAGTTTCGTTTTAAATACGGGACTTAGCCATTTTTTAACGTCATTCTTCTTCTTTGGGCGATTTTGAGAGCATGCAAGGAGGGTATTCGACCTAGCTACTGTGAGGTAAGTAATTCCTACTATAAATTTAGCTTTATACTTGAATTCTTAGGTAGATTAACACCACAATTAGTAGAAACCGTGGATTAGAGTAAAAACCTAGGTTTTGACAAAAATGGGAAATTACAAAGAAATTTGTTAAGGAATCAAACAAAAACTATATACTATTGATCCTTAGACCATGGGTGATAGTTTCCTTCAAAAATTTTCGGAATCCGAGCATGTGGGCCCGGAGGTGTAATTTTAGGATTTTCACAATTTAGGTTCAAATGATCATTTAAGTATGATAATTAAGGACTTTGGAGTATAGACTGATTTGTTTATGCAATATTTGACTAGTTTCGAGTCCTTGGGCGACGAATTTGGAGTTTCGGGCGCATTCTTGACCCGGGAAGTAGACTTGGCGCGAGGTAAGTCTCCCTTCTAACCTTGTAATAGGGAATTTTCCCCATAGGTGAATTAAATGATTATGTGTTATTGTTGTGGGGGACTACGTACGTGCGAGATGACGAGAGCCCGTGCATAGTGACTATTATTGTTATGTCCGGGTAGTTAGGACCATACCATGCCATGTGAATTCCATTAACTCGAGTTATATGCTTTGTAACTTCATTGTATGCAACTTTGTTTTATGAAAATCGAGAATTTGATGTTTTAAAAGAATTGTTATTTGAAAAGAATTGAAAGAAAGATGTTGTGTTTACATGTGACCGCTTCGTAATTTATATCTCGCAAGCGGAGTGATTCTTTCCCCTACTCTCATGGGAGCGGGCCGTACACCACTGCAGGTTGATAGATGCATATATGGTTCGCGTCGTTCGATCCTTCGGCAGTGCACATTTATTATTATTATGTTGGCCCAGGACGGATGTCCTTATTCCACTATGCGCATGCTATTTGCCTGATGTTGTTTGTGACTGTTGAGCTGGGAAATATCCTGGAAGATCAAACTGAAAACTTGTAAATTGATGCTTCACTACATATTGATTTTAATACGATTCGAGATTTATTTCCTTACTACCCATGCTTACTGGTTGTTCTCTTTTAAATCATCACCTAAATATACTGTTTGGACCCTAGTAAGTGTCAAGTCGACTTCTCGTCACTACTTCTTCGAGATTAGGCGGGATACTTACTGGGTACATATTGTTTATGTACTCATGCTACGCTCGGTTCTTAATTGTACAGGTTCTGAGGCAGGTGCATCTGGGTTCCAGTCCGGAGCTCGTTCCTAAGTTATACTGGTCGAGGCTTCACGGTGAGCTGCTCTTCTTGGCGACTTCCAGCAGCACTTTGGAGCTATTCTTGTGTTATTTCTGTCTATACTTACTCAGACAGTAGAACAGACTTTCATTCTTTTGATATCATTCTACTAGATGCCTGTAGACTTGTGACACTAGTTCTTGGCACACACACGCTAGTAGACTTTATTTTAGGATGTAATCGTTAATTATGACTTTATGATTATTTATTTTGCATAAAATTGCCTAAGTTATCCGTTTCTACTTAATGTCTCAAAACTAAGTTAATCAAGTGTTGAAAAAATGTTTTTGGTAAACTACCTGAACTAACTAGTAGGTAATGGTTGGCTTGCCTGATGGCGGTGTTAGGCGCCATCACGACCTGGGTTAGGATTTGGGTCGTGACACTAGCACTTTGAGGTAAGTAATTCCTATACAACATGAGTTAAATACATAGATTATGGGTAGATTAACATGCAAAAATTAGTAAAAGTTATGGGTTTAGAGTAAAACCTAAGGTTTTGATAAAAATAAGATCTAACCACTAAATTTGTTATGGAATCTAGTAAAAATCATATATTCTTGATCCTAAGGTTATGGGTAACGATTTTCTTCAAACAATTTCGGAATCTAGGCACGTGGGTCTGGGGGCAAATTTTAAGAATCTCGCAATTTGGGTTAGAATATCACTCTGATAGGGGAAATGTGAACTTTGAAGCCTATATTGATTAGTTTTTTACCATATTTGAATAGTTTTGGATTTGTCCGGCTCCGGTTTGAGAGTTTGAGAGATTCTTGAACTCGAAAGTAAGATTTGGGGGCAAGGTAAGTTTCATTTCTAACCTTGTAAGAGGAAAATTTCCCCATAGGTGAATTTATATAATATGTGATTATTTGTGGGGGACTATGTAAGCACGAAGTGACGAGAGTCCGTACATAATTACTATTCATGTTATGTATGGGTAGTTTTAGGCTTACACCATGCTTTGTGGATACTGTTAATTGATTATATGCACTATTTGTGTTGGATGGGAATTCATTTCAAGAATGTGAAGGTTTCAAGTAAATTATCATTTTTTTTAAAACGGGATTGAGGAAAAACATGTTATGCTTATATATAACCGTTTCGCAATTATATTCTGCGAGCGGGGTGATCCTTTCCACTACTCTCATGGGAGCGGGTTGTTCGCCTCGGTAGGTTAATAGATGCATCTATGGTTCGCGTCGTTCAACCCTTCGGCAGTGCACATTTTATTATTTCGTCGGATCGGGCCATACGTCCTCGACATTATATGCACATGCTATTTTCTTGGCACTTTTTGGTGACTTTAATCTTCTTTAAATGCCTTGAAATATAAATTGTCAGCTGAAATGATAGAAATTGAAATTCATATTTATGAAAAGTCTTGTCACTTCCTGTTACTATCTGTTACCTAGCCTTATATCCATGTTTAGACTCATACTTAAATAAATATTGTTTGGCTCTAGTAAGTGTCAAGTCGACCCCTCGTCACTACTTCTTCGAGGTTAGACTGGATACTTACTGGGTACATATTGTTTATCTACTCATACTATGCTCTGTACTTAATTATACAGGATCTAAAGCAGGTGCATCTAGCTACCCATCCGGAGCGCGTTCTTGATATCTGGGTCGAGATTCCACGGTGAGATACTCTCTTCTGATGCCATTCAACAGCGTGTTGGAGTCTCTCTTTTGTCTCGACTGTCTATTCTATTTCAGGCAGTAGGATAAATATATTCTTTTATACATTCTACTAGATGCCCACATACTTGTGACACTAGTTCCTGGCACACACATTAGTAGACTATTCTTTTGGGATGTAATTACTTAATTATGACTTCATTTGGTCATTTCAGCTTTAAATTGCCTAAACTATTCGTTGTTATCGAATGCTTTAAATTTAAGCTAAGTAAATGTTGGAAATGTTTTGGTGAAATAAATGAAACCCATTAGTTGATTAATATTGGCTTGCCTAACCTCGGTGTTGGGCTCCATCGCGACCTAAAGGTGAAATTGGGTCGTGACACTTACAGATTGAGGTTGAGGAAAGCGTAAAGGTTGCATCATAATGTGATTTTGTTGAGTTTGATCCATTGATTCCTATTGTTCATGCTTTCTATTTTGAGGATCATTCTTTAATTAGTGATGATTGCTTATTTGAAGGTGAATTGAGTGATAAAGTTTCAAGCTTTAAGCCATTTGATTCTTTCTTGTTTGATTGTGAGATGGAATCTTTTGAGTTTGATTTGGATTTACAATCAAAGGTTCCATTTTTGAGAAGTCGTTTGAGATTATTAATGAGATTGTTTTGGAAGCTAAACTCTTTCAAAAAGAATTTTTTCCACTCTTATATTTGATAGAGCTAATTTTTTCCACTACACTAGTGCTTTGAGTTTAAAACAAGTTGATAACTTTTAATGTGGATTGGTATTATAAGTTTAAGAAAAAACATGTTAAATCTTTCTTGAATGATGATATTGGTGAAGCCAAGAGACTTGTTTTGTTTGAACATACTTATTCTTGATTTCTCATGTCGGCTTGAATTCAAGAATGACTTGTTTATTTGGCCTATGCTTATGCTTATGCTTGGATTTGATAAATCTATGTGAGTTAATACTTTTCTTGATGATTCTTATATTGGAGAACACTTGGTGTGTAGATCGGAGGTATTTCATGATAATTCTCATCTTGGTTAACTTTTATGCTTTGTTTTGTCCATGGGTATCATTGGATTTGGTTTGAATGGTACATTTATCATACTTGTTGGCTTGGATGCTTGGATCATAAATTTGTTAAAATATGGTTTGCTTGTTAGTTTGAGACACTTGTTTGTGTCCAAATTGAAATTTTACTAATGGAAGCTCCCTTTCTTTTGTTTTAAGGTCCAAATTCGAGGACGAATTTCTTTTAAAGGGGGAAGGATGATACAATCTAGATATTCGTTGAGCAATTTGGATTCTAATTGGAGGATACCTTCATAACATGGCGGCTATATGTGCAATTTCAATTATATTTTGGTGGCTATACTTGTAATATTTAGCTCCCTAGTATAAATAGCCTTTAAGGCTATTATTTTCGACCTGTATTGTTTTGATATTGAAGGTTGAAATCCTTGGTTGATTATAAACTTGTTAAGGTGGCTTTTACAGGGATTCTTCTCCTTGAGGGTTATCTTATAGTCTAGGGTTAATCAGGTTTTAATTGAATTGGTGTTTGAATTAGATTTCAAGTGTTCTTTCTATTCCCTAATTACTTATTTGCTAAATTCTATCTTTCTATCATTTTAATTTGTGTTTTTGTTATTTTGCTTCCGCGTTCGTATCACTCTTTGAGAAATTTATAATTTACCAAGATATATTGATGATAATTGAATCAAATAGTGACGAATAATTTAATTACCAATCAAACTAGAATATAATAACAAAGAATTAGATTATTATAACAGCAAAGAATTAGACTAAAAATATAAATGACTAATATGTAGCATAAAATTTTAGAAATTATATATATATGTATGTTTCTTTGGTCGGTTTGGTTTGGTTTGGTTTTCGATTTGGATCGATTTTTCGGGTTTTTATAAACACCTCTAGGTACCACCATAAAAAAGTACTTAGATTTTTTTAAAAAAATAATTGGAAAGGCATTACAAGACGGGAAATTGAATTCAATATTTTTCACTGAGTACTTGAAACTCTCTTGTTTTGGACCAACACTTTTCGAGGATCTTAATCATGTTCATTCTGTTGCTGCAGTCATTGTACTAAAGACATGATAGATATGTTCAATAGGTACACTTTCTGGACAATCAATCCGTAAAGCTACGAATTTCTTTAAGTATGTTCTAAATTAATATTATGTATAAAAAGTATAATATGATCGAAACATATAAGTATAATTTTTTGGTGAATGGTGTTCAATTGACCACTGATGTTCGGTTAAAAATACATATATTTAACCATTGTTTCTTCAATTCTAATACTTTTAACCATATTTTGAGTATTAATTATATCACTTTATGCTTAATATTATATTTCAACTGTGTAGGAATAAAGCGATGTGAAGATGAAGAGATTTGGAGCAAAATTAAATAAAACGCAGAAGAAAAAAAATAAACAAAAAGATAAAGAGGACACCTTTGGTAGTTGTCCCCCCACATGAAACACAAAAAAAGAGAGATAGTATTCAAACAAAAAGAAGGAAGGAAATCGTACTTTGAAACGTGAAATGTTACTGCCTTTGGCGCTGGCCTAGACGCTCGAAGCGGGGACTTGTCCTATTTCGTCTGGGACTTGATTATTTCGGCCCAACACGTATAAAGGCATCCTAAATCTATTTTGTAGGGAGGAACGTTTTTTTAGAGTAGCCTTTGGTAAAGGGAGAGCACAAAACCGTCGTGGAGGCCGAGTTTCATCTTTTTTCACCAAACTTAATAATTTTTATGTTTCTTTGTATTATTTGTTGTTTGGCTACCATGTCTATGTGGATTTAATTTCATGTTCTAGGATTATGATTCTTTCGTGACTATTGTTATTCGGATATTGTGTCACGACACAAAATCTAACTCAGGTCGTGATGGCGCCTATCATGTTACAAGAAAAGCCTATATTTCCGAAATATTACTACTGATTGATTTTAAGAATTTAATAAAACGATACCAACATTTAAATTTCTCATGAACTAAATCAACTCTAAATATAATTAATATAAAAAAATATGGAAGCTAGCCCCAAACATCAGGGTGTCACTAAGTCACGAGCGTTTAAAACTATGAACTAAGATATAGTACTGTCTAAAAGAATAACTGATAAAAATGAGTACCAAGGTCCTGCGGACGCTGGCAGCTACCTTGCAATCTCCACAGATAACCGGCCTGAAATCAACGATCGCCGCGCTCCAACTCAACCGGATTTGCATATCAAGTGCAGGGCGTATTATGAGTACAACCGACTCAGTAGTAACCAAAATAATTAAGGAACTGAGTAGTAGTGACGAGCTGAGCAAAACAGTCCAATTAGTTATTTTATTTTTTTCACGATTTATCAATAACATGAATAAACAGGTAACTTCCCACAACTTAGTAAATGCTACAAAGAAATTTAACAGGTAAAATGCAGCAACAACAAAAATAAATGCAACCTTACAGCAATGTCACTCCATCACTCACACTTAGCACTCAACATTCTGTGCTAAGCACGGATAGCTCACACATCACCACTCTGCGCTAAGCACGGACAACTCACGTGCTACAATATCGATACATGGATCCGCACGATCAGCTCACGTGCTACGCGAACAACTCACGCGCTATGGTATCAATACCTGGACCCGCACGGTCAGCTCACGCGCAATGGTATTAATATCCTCACAACTAGGCCCTCGGCCTCACTCATTCATGTACCTCTCCAGCCTCACATTGCACGACAAATAAGGGGACACAACCCACATCATGTATCACAACATATCAGCAAAATAATACAGACTGAGATAAACATATTCAATAATTTCTATGACTGAGTACAAATAATGTGAGCATGAATAAAACCTAAACATGATTTCTAACATGAAGGCAAACAAGTTCAACAACAAGTAAACACATAACCACAGATAATAGCTATTAGGCCTCACAGCCTCACGGGATGGACCAAGTCTCAATCCCTCGCAGTGTACACCCACACGTCCGTAACCTAGCGTGGGTATCACTTCCACACAATCACATGATACCGAATCTCCGAGTTTATACCCTCAAAACCAGAGTTAAAACTGTTACTTCAACCGCGTAAAGTCCTATTCCGGGATGCCCTCGTTTCCCGACTCGGTCTCCAAAAGCTCCGAATCTAACCAAAATCAGATACTACTATCAACATAGTCTAAAGAATTGAATTCCACGATAAAACTACATAAACATGCCAAAAATCCGAAATCAGCCAAAATCAGGCCCCCGACCCACGTCTCGAAAACAGTCAACAATGGCAGAATCAAAACCCTCGTCCTCTCCCGAGTCTAACTATATAAAATTTAAGAATCGGCCTCCATTTGGTCCCTCAAATCCTCACTTAAAACTCTCCAAAACTCAAGCCCTAACTCCCAAATTTCACCCTAAACTCCTACAAATTTCATTCCTAATTAATGGAGAAAC
Organism: Nicotiana knightiana; assembly: GCA_005239525.1. Classification (NCBI taxonomy): domain Eukaryota; kingdom Viridiplantae; phylum Streptophyta; class Magnoliopsida; order Solanales; family Solanaceae; genus Nicotiana; species Nicotiana knightiana. Next base: position 121,999 of record ML401410.1, on the reverse strand, counting down.
ATCATAAATACGTGTAATTAATCCCAAAAAACTTACCTCAGTTATGTCTCTTGATTCTCCCTTGAAAAATATTGCCTTAGCTCAAAAACCCGTTCAACAATGGTGGAAAAAGGTAAAATTTCGTGAAGGGTTCTATTTATATGTTCTGCCCAGCGATGACCACACCTGTGGCTAATTTATCGCACCTGCGGTCCCAGGTGCGCACCTGTGCAAAATCACTTAAGGGTCCAAATCTGCCTCCGCATCTGCGATCTTCCTCCACTTGGCCATTTCTGCTTCTGCTATCCCTCGTCCGCTTTTGCGGACTCGCACCTGCAGTCCCCTATCCACAGGTGCGGAAAAACCAGAAGGCTTCACACCAGCAGCATTTTCCAAACTCTAAACTTCCCGTTAACCATACGAAATTTCCCTGAGCCCCTTAGGACCTTAACCAATAATTCAAACAAGTCATATATCACTACCTGGAATTAGTCAAACCTACGGAACGCCCAAAACAACACCAAAACACCAAATCAACCTCGGATTCAAGCCTAAGAACTTCTAAACTTCCAAAATTTGCCAACGACGCCGAAACCTATCAAACCACGTCCAAATGGTCTCAAATTTAGCACACACATCACAAATTACACTACAAACCTACTCCAACTTCCGGAATTTCATTTCGACCCCGATACCTAATTTTCCATTGTCGATCAAAATCGCTAAATTTTCAACTTTTGCCAATTCAAGCCTAATTCTACCACGGACCTACAAATTACATTCTGGACTCACTCCTAAGTCTAAAATCACCAAACAAAGCTAATCGAATCATAAAAATTCAAATCTGAATTCGTTTACTCATAAATCAACTTCTGGTTGACTTTTCTAAGTTAGCTTTCTAACTAAGAGACTAAGTATTCATTTCGCCCCAAAACTACTCTGAACCCAAACCTACCAACCCAATACAACTCAACACAGCTGAACAACACATAAATAAGCATAGATAGGGTAAATGGGGCTATAAATACTCAGAACGAACGACCAGGTCGTTACATATTTATTTTGCTTTCTTGATTTAACATATTGGTTTATTTATTCAATCCTACGCTTAGTTATTTGATTTATTGATCACATATTGAATACTATCTACGAATCAAGAATTGAACTCGAAAGTAGCAATTCTAGATTGCACATATGATTGAGTAGAGCAAGTTCTTGAACCTGGGTATCCGAAAATGGATTCGCGGTTAGGATAGACATATACACGATTGCCTTGCTTGGTTGATTTACAGGAATTAAAAATGTGTTCTGGTTAGTTCTAATTTTATAGACATATAGTCATTAGGTAAGCTAGAATAGGTGAGTAAGAACTCGACAAATTCTGATGAGCAACATTAACCCTGTCAACCAATAAACGAGATAAATTAATTTGTTAATTCAATTGAAGAATAATAGGAATGTTAGATAGCCCATAACCCTGGATCGTTTACATTGATAACATCACTAATTTTGGGTTTAATCCTTGTTTAGATAATTAGGACAGTCTAATCTAGTTAATCATTGATAATAAGTCCTTGTGGGTTCGACACTCTATCTTATCACTTTATTACTTGACGACCGCGTATACTTGTGTATGCGATTGGCAAGATGTTTTTGGCACCGTCGTTGAGGACTTAGAATTAGCTTATTTTCTTGATTAGACTTTTACTTTTAGTTTACAAGTTTTTTTTCCTTTTTGTTAATATTTTTATTTTATAACAATTTGATCTTTCTCTTAGTGTGTTTCTAGTTCTCTCAACATGATATCTCGGGATGAAATATCCAGAGGTAAGGTTATTGATTAAGACGCTTGGTTGACAAAAGACTTTTATGGCTCATCTTTTTGGGCTTGTCATGACCTGAACTCTGGGATGTCTGGATTTGAATATGGAAGTAAGGGTTGGTGTTGGCAAGGATATTCTCGATTAAGCGAATATACGGAATGCCATTATCTTTTAACAATATTGCTGAATGATTGGTCTAAGGAGAAAGTTGATCTTGTACATGAAATTAACACTTTTGGCTTGGCTATGCATAACTTGGATACAGATTTGAGTGCATAGGTTGATGTGTGTAACGTCCAACAATTTAATGATGAGTTGTGCGAAGCTGAAAAAAATCTTCTAGACCAAATTGAGGAACTAAAACGAGAATACCAATCATTAGACCATGTTTTTCTTGAGGATGCCGATGTTGAGAATAATGTTCTAAAGTCATACGAGGGAGGAGATAACATTACTTCGGGAGACTTGAGTGTGTGTAAATAGTAGTACAATTCATGAGTTAGGGTACATTAGACCTTATTCCAATCATTTTTCACACTATGTTTAGATAGTAAGATAGTAATCGAGCTATCTGAGCCTATGAGGGAGTCAAAGGTTGCGGATGAGAGTGCCTATATTCTTGAATTTGTTGTGTCAAAAAGCAAAAATTACATTCCTCATCTAAAGGACGAGAAGTGTGGAGTGAAAATTGTATTGCTTGGCTTGGTTATCTTTGTCGGCACACTACTGGAGCATCGCCCCAGACTAGATGCCATGTTAGGGGTACAATTCATAACTTCGATGTAGAGGAAAAAGTGGTTCACGTTGTGCCGCGACATAAAATTTAGCGCTTGTTGGGAGGCAACCAAACTTTACTGATTTCTTTTATTTTTGTTTATTTTATTTTTATTATATTATTTTTGTAGTATTTATTTATATTTTGTAGGATTATGAGCATAGGAAGAAAATTCCATAAGATGCACAAAAGTAAGCAAGATGGTTGGAACTAGTGTAAGGTAATCACACAAAGTACCATCCGTGGGAGAAGTCTGAATACCCCGCAAGATGTTATTGCTTCGGACTTTTGGCTTTCAGTGAGTTTTTTGTCCACCCTTTTTTTTTTTTTTATTTGTGCATTGGAGATACTACACTCTTTAAGTGTGGGGTGAAAGATTCTCTGTGGTTTGTATAGTATTATTTTAGTATACTATTAGTTTCTTATCTTTTTATTGTTAGTTAACTTCTTGTTTTTATTTGCATAGTTAGTATAATTAATTGTGTAGTATAGTAGTAGTAGTTTTAGTAGCTTAATTAAAACAAATCACAAAAATAAAGAATTTTTTTTTTGAAAAAGATTGGACTTTTCTCGACGGTAGTTCTCCTAGATAATTTTCTTGAGGAATTAAATTCTAAACAAAAAAAATGTAAAATAAAAAAATATATGTATATTTCTTCTAGTTTTTCATAGGTAGCAATAATCTCTTGTGGTTTTTCTTTGTGCCTCGGTCTTTTTCATGGGATGTAGTTTGAACCGAGTAGTTTTCTTTTATTTTAGAGTAGATTAAGAATTTAGGAATAAAAAGGAAGATGAATGATGAACCTAGGAGCCCTTGACTTATTTGATAGCAGAATATTTAGGCTTTGGCATATGTAGTATCTTTCTATGATTTAAAATTATTGATAATGCCTTGTTTAGTTGGATAGCATATTTTGCGATGCCTATGTCTCGTTTTCTTTACTTGTGTTCACTTTGTGCTAAATGCTTAATATCTCGTGGCGTCGTAAATACTTGAATTAATTTGAGGGCCGAAATGAGATCGTTCTTAGTGAGTCATGTGCCATGTGTAGTGAGGTTTTTGTGTAGTCCATGTATTGTACTTGTGTCTAGAACTTGCCCGGTATGTGAGTTGAAGCGAAATATTAGGTGATGCTCGGTTTGAAAAATGATTTTAGGATTTCTTTGATATTTTTGAGCTTATTGCGTACCATAAATAAAAATTATCCTTAGTAAACCATTTTGAGCTTATTGAATTTTACTTGGCACCCACATTACAAGCCTATACCCTTTTTATTTTTAATTGATACTGTTTTGATCCCTTACCTCTTAAAGTACTTTATTTGTGAAATGAGCGCTAAAAAAAGTAAGAAGGGACTAAGTGTGGGGTGGCTTTTGAGTGGAACCAATGAAAGGAAGAAAGGTGCACTTGTTTTGTAAAAATATACACCACTACCGAAAATTGAAAAAGAAAAAAAAAGAAAATCTGAAAAAAAAAGAGAGAAAAAAATGTAGATGAATAAATATCTTATTTTTACTAGCAGAGTGTAAATAACGATAGTGCTTAAAGAAAAAGGAAATATTTTTTAGGGTGATATTGTTTGTGAAGTTGCAGTTGGATTAAGAGAATTTGTGCTTGAAGTTAGTTTTGTGATGTGTTAAAGTGTTTAGGAGGGCGAGTCACTATTCCTAAAATATATTCTACCTGTCCCTTAGCCCACATTACAATCATAAAAAGTCCTAATTGATTTTAGATCGAGTAAGCCTATATTAGTGGAGATTTACATTATGGGCAAGCCTATAGTACCTTTTGCATGCATATGACTTCTTTGCGTGAGAGAGAGATTTTCTTTGATATATATGAGTCCTCAAACTATATTTGATCATGAGATTCGAATGTGTGGATTCAACTTATTCTCTTATTCTTTTTGTGAGGGCACATGGTTTCATGAGGTATAGGTAACCTTATTAGCTTTATCTATTATGTTGAGTGTTCAATCCATGAATGCATTGTGACATTGAGTCGATTTTTGAGGCTAGGATTGTTATGAGCATGTTGTCTTTGTTATAAATATTTTGAAGAATGGTATAAGTAAAGGGAAGTGTAAGTGACTGCATATGCTACAGTGTAATTATTGCTATTAACCATGATCATTAGTGTAGTGTGCTTTAACTGTGTAAATATAAAGTGCTCAAGAATAGTTTTACTTGTTGGTTGACTCTAGGACGAGCAACGTTTAAGTGTGGGGTGGTGATGTTTGATCAAAAATACATATATTAACCATTGTTGCCTCATATTTTAGTACTTTTAGTCATCTTTTGAGTATTAATTATATCACTTTATGCTTAATATTATACTTTAATTGTGTAGGAATAAAGCAGTATGAAAATGAAGAGATTTGGAGAAAAATTGAATATAACGTGGAAGAAAAAAAGGAAAATAAACAAAAAAAAGCAAAGTGGGACACCCTTTGGTATTTGTCCCCTCAAATGAAAGACGAAAAAAGAGAGAGATAGAATTCAAACAAAAAGAAGCAAGAAATTCGTACTTTGAAACGTGAAACGTTACTCCCTTCGGCGCCAGCGCGTGGTGCTGGCCTGAACGCTCGAAGCGGGGACTTGTCTTATTTCGTTTGGGACTTGGTTATTTCGGCCCTACACATCGTAAAAACGTATAAAAGAGGTCCTAAACCTATTCTGGAGGGGAGGGGGTTCATTTCTTAGAGTAATTTTTGGCGAAGAGAGAGCACAGAACCGCCGTGGAGGTCGGGTTTCATCTTTTCTTCCACCAAATTTAGTAATTTTTATGTTTCTTTGTATGATTTGTTATTTGGATACCATGTCTATGTGGAGTTAATTTCACGTTCTAGGGTTGTGGTTCTTTCATGACTATTGTTATTCGGATATTAATTTTGTTTTCTCGATTTAACATATTAGTTAATTTATTCAATCCTACGCTTAATTGTTTGATTGTTTGATCACCTATTGAATACTATCTACAAATCTAGAATTGAACTCGAAAGTGAAAATTCTCGATTGCACATAGGATTGAGTAGAGCAAGTTCTTGAACCTGGGCACTGGGGAACGAATTAGCGGTTAGGATAGATATATACCTGATTGCTTTGCTTGGTTGATTTACATGAATTACAAATGTGTTCCTGTTATTCTAATTCCATACACATATAGGCGTTAGGTTAGATTGAATAGGTGAATAAGAACTCGACAGATTCTTATGAGCAACATTAACCCTGTCAACCAATAAACCAGATAATTTAATTTGCTAATTCAACTAAAGAATACAATAGGAATGTTAGATAGCCAATAACCCTAGATCGTTTTCATTACATTGATAACAATAAAAAGAAACATGAATCTTTGTACTAGCTTACATGGACCCCACATCCCACCCCATCCAAAGAAACAAAAAAAACCTTAGATTTAACAAATAACTTTGCTAAATTCAATGAACAATTTGTAATACATAATTCTTTCGGCTCTCAAGCATAAATAGGCTCATCTGATCATTAACGAATTATTTTGGGGTTATGTTAAAAATATACTGAATAAACCTTAAATTATTTTCAGTTTCTTGTAATTTTTATTATCCATACTCATAAATAGGCTCATCTGATCATTAACGAATTATTTTGGGATTATGTTAAAAATATATTGAATAAACCTTAAATTATTTTCAGTTTCTTGTAATTTTTATTATCAATACTAATAAAGAAGATATCATTTCGATCACTTTTCGTACCTGTAACAAAAGGAAAATAACTATGCACTATTATACTGCTCTTTTTCTCAATAAATTTAGTGGTACATTCTCTTTGACTAGTAGGGATTAACTTAAAATTTTATTAACTTAAAAATACTTGAAAATGTAGTTAACTACTACTAATTATTGATAAGGAAGACACTTGTATTATATTCTATTGTCATGACCCAAAAACCCACCACATGCGTCGTGATGGTATTTAGTCTCTAAGACTAAGTAAGCCGGTCATAATAACAATTCAAACCATTTAAAAAAAAATAGAATCTAATACAACTGTCAAAACTAACAACGGAAATAATTATACAATCTCCCAAGACTGGTAATACCGAGTCACGAACTCTAACTGAATACATGAAATAATCTCAAGGAAATGAAATATATAATACTGCTCGAATAATAATTGATAGTACGATAAAAGGGAAAGACTCCAAGGGACTGCGACGACCAAGCAGCTCTATCTTGAATCATTGCGATCAGAATCTAACTCTATCCGAGTCTAATATCTCCAATACCTAGCTCTGTACAAAAATGTACAGAAGTGTAGTATGAGTACACCACAACGGTACCCAGTAAGTACCAAGACTAACCTCGATGGAGTAGTGACGAGGTACAGTCAAGACACTCACTAGTCTAATAACCTGTGCAATATAGCATACGAAAATAACAGGACAAATAACAATGATGGAAACAATAATGAACCAGTGATATAAACAACATGGTAACAAGAACACTAAAAGTATTGCTCAGCAAATAATGAATACAAATACGACCAATTAATCAAGTCCTTCAAATATAAATCTTTCGCCTATGATTTTTTCAAATAAATATCTTTCGAATATATTTCTTTCAAACAAATATCTTCTGAATATAATTCTTTCAAATAATATTTTTTGAATATAATTCTTTCAAAAATATTTTTCAAAGATAATTCTTTGAAATAATATTTTTCAAATATAATTCTTTCAAATAAAAGTCACCCTATGACACCTCATTTAAAAAATCATAAAATACGGGTCTCAGCCCATTTTCTTATTTCTACGGCAGCTCATACCAATATTTATATCACAACCGCACGGACAACTCACGTGCCAATATCATCATCATTTACTCACGGCACCTCGTGCCCACATTTCATATCACGACTGTACGGACAATTCACATGCCAATATCATTTTCATTATATAACCACGGCACCTCGTGCCCATATTTCATATCATAATTGTACGGCCAATTCACATACCAATAATAAATTTCTCATTTATCCCCCGCACCTCGTGCCCATATCATAATCCGCCCGGCTCTATCCACGGGCTCATAATTTCAACATATATTTGACTATTGCCAAATTTACTGAATTTATAAAATAAATTTCACAATATATAAAATAAATCACCAGAAACGACCCGATTTACCCTCTGAAAGGCATTGTGACGGCACCTAGTCTCTGTGACTAGGTAAGCATAATTGCGGAAAAGATATTAAGTGGAAGCAATAAAATAAAGACGGAATAAAGTAAATCTACAAATGAAACATCGCCACTTGGCGCGTACAAAAATACAACTTCCCAAAAACCCGGAATATCACTTTAGTCACAAGCTCTATCTCAAAGTGCTCTATACAACATAAGGAAATACATGAAAAATATATCTAAGTCTGGAGTGGAAGGTGACTCGAAGGACTCTGCGGACGCGGCAGAATTACCTTTCGGTCTCCTGGAAGCTGCTGCTCGGACCCCTAGCCACGAAACGAAGTGCTGGTACCTGGATCTGCACATGGAAAAACATGTGCAGGAAAAGGCATGAGTACACCACAAATTGGTACCCAGTAAGTGCTAAGCCTAACCCCAGTCGAGTAGTGACGAGGTCAGGTTAAGGCTCTACTGGATTTTTATAGTAAAACAGTTTAAAATTTGAACAGAGAGATATAATAAGCTAAGGCAAAACAGTAGAAGCTATCGAAGCTATTCTACACCGGAAATCACAAAAATATTCTGGACACACTCCTAAGTCCTAAATCACCTAACGAAGCTATCCGAGCCATAAAATCCACATTCCGAGACGTTTACCAATAAGTCAACTCTTAGTTGACTTTTTCAACTCTAAAGCTACTTTTAGAGGCTAAGTGTCTTAACTCCTTCTATAACCACTCCGAACCTGAGCTAACCAACTCTAACACATCCTAAACAGTATAACCAACTTATGATAAGGCAATAACAACAAATATAATGCAAATTCTGGGTAACGACCGACCGGGTCGTTACACCAATATCATCATCATTTACTCAGGGCACCTCGTGCCCACATTTCATTTCATGACTGCACGGACATTTCACATGCCAATATCATTTTCATTATATAATCACGGCACCTCGTGCCCATATTTCATATCATAACTGTACGGATAATTCACGTACCAATAATAAATTCATTATTTATCCCCGGCACCTCGTGCCCATATCATAATTCGCTCGACATATCCACAAGCTCATAATTTCAACATATATCTGACTATTGTCAAATTTACTGGATTTATAAAATAAATTGCACAATATATAAAAGAAATCACCAGGAAATCACAACATCACATAAAATCACCAACACAATATCCCCACATCACCACATATCATTCCTGACAATAGCCACATTTATCTCTCCTATAGACACCTTTATCACTCCTATAATAGCCACCCTTATCGCTCCTATATTAACCTCCCTTATCACTCCGTTTAATAGCCACTCTTATCTCTCCGTCCAGACAATATCTCAGCACATAACCACAGTGAAATGACAACCCTTATACCCGCATAATATCAACAGTGGAATGCCACCCTTATCCGCCGCATAACAGTAACCCGAATCACACAACACTTTACACGGATATTACCACGACAACACAAAACAACAATTCATATTATAAATTGCCCACATGCCACAACCAATTCCAAGGATACAACAAAATCAATTAATTTCACAGCAAATAGCCCAAGGCTCCACACAAAGTACATAAAACCTCGATAACAACAACAAAGATAGAAAATTAACTCAGCATAAGACGACACCTTCTTTAATCCGTATTTTCGATAAATATATTAATACCTCAATTTAAAATTACTTAATTAATTATTTGTAGATGGGAAAAATACATAACATAATTATTTTCAAGAAATATCAAATCAACAAACACACGGAATTCACATGAAACTCCAAATGGAAATTTAAACCAAATTATCATATAAATACAAACTCGACAAACAAGGAATAAGGCATGACAAATCAAGGATTTACTAAGTTCCAACAATCTTTTTACTTTAATACATAAAGGTGTCTATGAATTTTAACCGATATAATTTGCACATATAAACCAAGTACGTACTCGTCACCTCGCGTACATGGTTTCCATTCACACAATTTTCAAATAAGACTCAATGCCTAAGGTGTAATTTTTCCACTCAAGGTTAGGCAAGATACTTACCTCAAATTACGCTATCTCAACCCAATAGTAGACTTTTACTCAATTATCCAATTCCAAATGGTTCGAATCTAGCCAAAAATAATTCAATACAATCAACACAAATATAGGAATCAATCCCATATGAAAATACTAAATTTTCCAATAAAATCCGAAATTGAATCAAAAATCGCCCGTGGAGACCACGTCTCGAGATCCGACTAAAGTTACGAAATATGAATTCCCATTCAACCACGAGTCCAACCATACCAAAATTACTAAATTCCGATAACAATTCGGCCTCCAAATCCTCAAATCTTATTTTCAAATCCCTAGGTCCAAATCCTCGATTTACACCTCAAAAACATATAATTTAGTCGGATTATTCTATGATAATTCAATATTATGGAGTAGTAATTATCACAAGTGAGTTACCTCAAGATTTCTCATGATTTCTCGCTCAAAAATCGCCCCAAACCGCGTTTTTTTCGTCCAAAAATGTTGAAATGATCTAAAAAAACCAAGGTTGATCAATAAAAACACTATTCTGGTCGCTAAAAGCCCAACTCCCGACGCTAAAAGTGCCAAATCTAGTCGCTAAAGGTGCGCACCAGATCCTGTTGCACCAACAATATTTATTTTCATTAAAAAGGCTCTAACTCCACCATAAGAACTCGGAATTGAACTATTCTTGTTCCTATGAGTCATAAATAATAATACGAACCTAGTCCTTCAATCGACACCCAATTCAGAGCTAATTTCCTCAATGCGATATCAATTTTTCTAGTCAAACAATTAACTCATGTTTCACGCTAAAACCCTAATTGTGACTTGATGAAATTAGACCAAACTTTCCAGATCATTGCTATAATTCATTATCAAACTCCCGGAAGTCTCGAAATAGAATTCCGATCTCTAGAACTAAAAATGTACCTTTGGATCATTACATGCTTATGCTCAAAACACCAAACTCTTCCAAAAACTCTTCCAAACTCATCCAAGCCCTATGGGACCCCAACCAAGTATACCAACAAGTCCCATAATATGACAAGAACTTAGTCGATGCCTCAAATTACATTGAACATGTCACAACCCCAAAACTACCCCGACAGTGATGGCGCCTATCGCGGTACTAGGCCAGCCAATTGCAATACTCAAAACATGAAGAACCTTACATTTATATCATTTCTAAATCGATGATTCATGAAAGTTTTGTTTAAGCATTTTTAAAGCAGACAAAGATTCACCAAATGTAAATACCACCTAAAATCCTGGTGTCACTGGTCACGACCATCTAAAAGAAAATGTACAAGTCTGATACAGTATCTCTAATACAATATAAGTCTAGGAGATGCAAATACTATAGAAGTAAGAAGGAGAAAGCAGGGTCACGGACGCGTGCAGCTACCTCGCAAAATCTCCGAGTAAGTCCCTAGAAACAAGTACGGCTTACTCCGTCCCAGCACCTGGATCAGCACACAAGGTGCAGGGAGTAATGTGAGTACGCCAACTCAGTAAGTAATAAATGTAAATAAAGACTAAGCAGTAAGAAACACATAAATCCACGTCATGAAAATCACAGTAAGTACAACCTGCCTTCAAAACAGTATATAAGTCAAATCATCTCGCTTAAAATCCAATTTCAGGTAAAAATCATTTAAAGCTATTTTCCAACAGTTTCAACAGAGGTTCAATGAAGTTTATAGTAAAAGTGATGAAAATCATAAATAGCCCCTCGGGCAAAACATATATCAAAAACCGCCCCTCGGGCATAACATCACTCAGAATCAGCCCCTCGGGCAACCTCACAATCACTCGTAATCAGCCCCTCGGGCACAACATGAATCAAGAACAGCCCCTCGGGCAACATCATATCACTCACTCAGGGTACTCGCGCTCACTGGGGGTGTACAGACTCCGGAGGGGATCCTACAGCCCAAGTGCTATAACAAGCCACCTCGTGGCGTAAATCAATCAGGCCCTCGACCTCATAACAAGCCACCTCGTGGCATAAATCAATCAAACCCTCGGCCTCATAACAATCATGAATCAATAAAAACATGCTGCGGCGTGCAGCCCGATCCCATTATATCCTCACAACGCAGGCCGTCGGCCTCACTCAGTCAAAAACTACTCAAGCCACTCGGGCTACCAGTAAAATAGGGTGTTCAACAATATCATTTTATGCATCAAAACGGGGTAAGTAAGACTGAGTTATGAAATCTGTAAAACATAGCATGACTGAGTACAGATTTGAAATCAAAACAGTGAGGAAATAGTAGTAAAATCCCCTAAGGGTCCAAACAACTTGGCACGCGGCCTAAATACGGTATTCAGCCCAAAACATAGTAGTACTTTCTAAAAACACGAAATATCATATAGTTTTAAGTGAAATCCGCAACTTAATAGTTGCCACGGGACGGAACAAGTCACAATCCCCAATGGTTCACGCCACACGCTCGTCATCTAGCATGTGCGCCACTTCAAAATATTGATAAAATGTGAAATCCGGGGTTTCATACCCTTAGGAGAAGATTTACAGTCATTACTTACCTCAAACTGGCCAAAAATCCTAACCTGCGATTCCTTTGCCCCTTAACTCGGCCTCCAATTGCTCCGAATCTAACCAAAATCAGCTTGATATCATCAATATATGCTAAAGGAACAAAGCCCACCCAAAAATAATAAAATTACATCAAAAATCCTAAAATTGGCCAATCCCGACCCTTGGGCCCACGTCTCGAAATTCGATAAAAATTACAAAACTGGAATCCTTATTCACTCCCGAGTCTACCCATATCAAATTCATCAAAATCCGTCATCAAATGGCCATTCTAATCCCCAAAAGAATATCTCAAGTTTTTCTCCCATTTCTCCCAATGTTTCACCTCAATTTCCCAAATTAAATGACGAAATTCAAGACTAAATCATGGAATTAAATAAAATATGAGTAAAGAACACTTATCCCAATCACTTTACTGAAAATCTCCTCCAATTTCGTCTTCTTCCGAGCTCTCTAATGAATCATAATAGCTGCTCAAAACGACCCAATACCGGTAAATAACCTCTTATCAAGCAAAGCCTCATTCGAACACTTTCATATACTGCCAATGATGAAAGAGACAAACAGAAACTAGTAACCATTCGCTGGATCAACAAGTGATGGAACTCCTTCTCTTCGACAGGAAATATAGAAAAGTTTCTAAGTCGTTCAGCATAAATATCCTCCCAAATACCACGGCCAGACCCGGTAGCACCCTGATGCGAGACTAAATTGCATGGTTTAACATGTGATATACCTTACATTTTATGCGCATTAATGATAAAAATACACTTGTTATGTGCTTAATGGAGTTTATTTTATGTGTAGGTGAATTGGAGATGGAAACGGAGCTAAAGGGATGCAAATACGTCGAAAATACGCAAAAGGAGATGCCCGGGCGATAGCCGGGCGTTTGCCTCCTAAAGCCTGGCACCCTCTGGAGTTAGGGGGCGTTTACCCCATAAAGCCTGGCCCCCCCTGGCGTTAGGGGGGCGTTAGGGCCCTAAATCCAGGCCCCCCCTGGCGTTAGGGGGGCGTTAGAGCCCAAACGCCTGGGGTCCCCAGTTTCGCCCAAGTCCGAGTTTGACGAGTTAAATGTTTCCCGGTTGAAATAGAAGTCTCCTACACGGTTAGGGTTCACCCTAAACCTATAAATAGACTCCTAAAACACAATTAAAGGAGGATTTTCGTGGATCAA
>ML401410.1:0-107378 GCA_005239525.1 Nicotiana knightiana | reverse complement strand
TTCCCATAATTTTGGGAAGGCCATTTTTGGCCACAGGCAGAGCTCTCATTGATTGCGAGACTGGTGAGCTTAAGATGAGGCTTAACGATGTAGAAATCACTTTCAATGTTCAGAAGTCTATGTGGAAACCCAGTGAGTTTGCCAATTGCTCTCTGATTAATGCTGTGAATGTGATTCCAGAAGAAGATGATGCTTGTCTGATAAATGGGAACTCTTTGGAGGAATGTTTCGCGAATCTGGATGATATGAACGGTGAAGAAGAAAATTCCATTGAAGTGCAAGAACATCGATTTCTACATTTAGTAATTCTTATTTTATATTTCAATTGCAATTTCTTGTAGTTTTGTTTCGTTTATACATGAGTAGCTAAGTTTTTAATCTAGGGTTTTGGTAGAACCCGTTGGGGATGAACTTCTTGTAATATTAATATATTTTGATTGATTATTCTCTCTTTGTTCAACTACGTTCTTATTGTAGTTAATTGAATGGCCATCAATTAGCTGTGCCTATTTAGTATGTATCTACTTGAGAGAGAGTGCATATTTAGGTAATTGTTGAACAACACCACTCCTAGAGTATAGACGAAAGTCATAACCGAGGGTTTAGAGGTTGGATTAGAGATAACGATACCTCGGGTGCAATCTAAAGTGAACTGTAATGAAATCTAGCTAGCGTAACTTGAGAGAGTGCGTCTAGTAAATTATCATAATTACTTGAGAGAGATTTATGGTAGATTGAGAGTTCATGATTGATTGAGACGATTAATTAAGCTATAAGAAGTATCCGAGAAAGAATTCACCAACGGGGGAAACCATAACCTTAGACCTTTATTATTATTGTTTACATTAAATTGTTAGTTAATTACTAGTTGATTATTTTGTTAGTAGAGTTAATTAAACATCACCAATTGATACTCAAAAGTCTTGAGAAAAGTGACTAAGTAATAGTTTAGTATTTTATAGACTCAATTGATACGTTCAATTCTCTGTGGGATCGACTTTGGGTGTAATACCCCAAATTATATTTGCAGCGCCCGTTTAGTCTTTTTATAAGACATAGTTGAGCGTGATCACACCCATTTCAGGTCCGACAATCTCCTCTCATATACCACAACAACTCTAGTGATGTGACGCATCAATACAGCTGAAAGCCATAACCCGTGCAATCCGTACAATATCCCAAATGTACTCAAATCATGGAAAAAGTGACTCCTCTGCAAGATCTGTACCGCAAGCTCACCAGTATCACCACAACACAATGCTGAGAACCCATCACACATCGTAGAACCAGAACACACGAATCTAAGTCGAAGAATCATACCTCCACATAACTTCTGTAACGATCTGATCGGTTGTTTTGAGCCCTAGCGCGTCATTCAGTGTTTTGAGGCCATGAGAAGATTCATTTCAAGTAATATGACTTGTAGGTGTGGTCGAAATTGAATTTCGGGAAGTTTAGAGTCAAATTGGAAAGAAAATTCTCATTTCAGAAAGCCTTAAGTTGGAAGAATCGACTAAGATTGGATTTTTGAATAAACGACCTTAGAATCAGGATTTGAAGGTTTCGGTAGGTTCATATGATTATTTCAAACTTGGGCGTATGTTCGGATCGGGTTTTGGATGACCCGGGAGAGTTTCGGCACATATTGTAGAAGTCAGCATTTTAGAAGAAATTTTATGAGTCTGGGTTGAAGTGCATTTCAGTGATATTGATGTCCGTTTGGGATTTCGAGTCTAGGAACAGCTCCGTATGGTGATTCTGTAGTTGGGAGCGCAATCAGAAGTGAATTCGGAGGTCCGTAGGTTATTTTGAAGTTGTTTGGCTAAAGATAGAAATTTGAAGGTTTTAAAGAAATCCGACCGAAAGTGGAAATTTTGATATCGGGATCAGAATGCGATTCCGAAAAGTGGAGCATGTCCGTAATGTTGAATGTGACTTGTGCGCAAAATTTGGGGGTCAATCGGGCGTGATTTGATAGGTTTCGGCATAGAATGTAGAAGTTGGAAATTTCAAAGTTCATGAAGATTGAATTGTGATGCGATCCATTGTTTCGATGTTATTTGATGTGATTTGAGGCCTCGAGAAGATCCGCATTATGTTTTAGAACAGGTTGGTGTAATTGGACGGGGTCCCGGGGGCCTCGGGTGGATTTCGGGTGGTTAATGGATCAAATTTGAAGTTCAGGAGGAGCTGAAGCTGCTGGTGTCTAGTGTAACCGCACCTGTGAGGCTTGGGCCGCATGTGCAGAGCAGCAGGTGCGGCTTTGGTGTCGTAGATGCGGGAGTGGCTGGCTTGGCTGGGGGTGCAGGTGCGAGGCTATATCCGCACCTGCGAAGGCGCAGATGTGGACGAGGGAGCGCAGGTGCGGAGCCGGCTGGGGAATGAGGAAGCCGCAGGTGCGAGAGTTTGGTCGCACCTGCGGGCTCGCAGGTGTGGGTGTAGGCACCACAGGTGCGGAAGGACCGGAGGTAGTGTGTATTTTTAAGACGGGGTTTGGCCATTCTTCTCCCATTTTCATTTGGTGTGGCGATTTTGGGGAGCTTCAAGGTAGGATCTTCATCAAGCAACTTTAGGTAAGTGATTTCTTCCCATCTTTGAGTTAAAACACTTGGATTATACATAGATTAGACATGAAATTGGTGGGAATTTGGGATTTTTGAACAAAGACCTAAAATGTGTATTTTTGGATTTTAACCACGAATTTTAGCATGAAATTAGAGTAAATTGTATATTTGAGTTAGTAAGGCTATGGGTAATCATTATCCTCGAAAAGTTTCAGAATCTGGGGCACGTGGGCCCGAGGGTAATTTTGTCAACTTTCCGAGCGGAGTTGGAAATTTTTATAAGTATTAAAGTATATTTTCATTGATTTGCCCGTTATTTGGATAGTCTTGGGGCGTCGGGCATCAATTTGAGTCGTCAGAAGGGCTTGGAGGTCGATTATGAATCTTCGGAGCGAGGTAAGTCTCATTTCTAACCTTGTGAGGGGGAATTGTCCTCATGGTGAATTAAACGAGTATGTGTTACTCTTTGTGGGGGATACGTACACACGAGATGAAGGGATTCCGTGCGTAGCTACTATCATGCTTGTGTCTGGGTAGTCTAGGACCCACTAGCATGCCTTACCTGTTGTATTTGTAATTTTTCTAATAAAATTATATTGTTAATATTATCGAATTAGTAACTGAATACCTAAGAAGGTTGAAGTTTATTTTCCTTAACCATCTAGAAAGAGAATTGATTTTCCTGGGATAATGGTTTCCTGATAAAACATGTTTTATTTGTTGTACTTGTAACCTTACTGATAAATTTATAATATTTAAAACCTTATTAAACTTGGCGAATGAATTTCCAGAAAAGATTTAAATATCATCTTCGTGTCCATTAAAAGAGAATTTTATCACTTCCTTGAGTAATTGTTTTCCTGATAAAATGTGAATTTAATGTGTGAATATGTGTATCTATGAGTACCTGAGCCACATGTATGATTCGCGAGTAGGGTAACTCTATTATTATATATGACCGCGTCGTATGATCGATTCGCGAGCGGGGAAATAGATGCATCTATGGTTCGAGCCGTTCGACCCTTCGGCAGTGCACAATTTATTATTGTCGGTTCGCGGCGTTCGGCCCTCGGCATTTCTTGCGCATGATATTTACTGCGTACTTGCTGTGGTTTTAGCCTAATTACTGGCCGGGAAATTTTAAGTTGTCAACTGAAATGACGAGGATTTAAGAATATTAAATGTGAAAGAGGTTGCTATTTCCTGTCGCTACTTGTTAACATTGCCTATGATATCCATGCTTAGTGTCACACTTGATTATATTAATTTGACCTTTAGTAAGTGTCAAAGTCGACCTCCCGTCACTACCTCTCCGAGGTTAGGCGGGATACTTACTGAGTACACGTTGTTTTCCTACTCATGCTACACTTGTTGTGCATTTTTATTGCACATGTACATTCATAGCTAGTGGCCCTGCTTGACGCAGTGATGTGGCTAACTTGGAGACTTAGACGAGCTGCACCATCCGGAGACGAGCCACAGCCGGCAGAGTCTTCCTCAGATGTATTGTATTTTATTTTATATTCCTTGTCCAGTTGGTATTCAGGACAAGTATTGTAGTACATGTATAATTCCTAAAAAAAAATTTCATGCATATGTGACACCGAGTTCTGGGATAATTATGGGATTTGTTCACTATTTAAATTTTGCTAAGACATTATTGTTTACTTAGTGGAAGTTCGTTAATTATTATTTAAGAAAATGAAAAAAGAATGACTTCGAGAATTTTAAAATAAAGATTTAATTTATTTATTAAGTGTTGGCTTGCCTGACAGTGGGGTCCGGCACCATCATGACCTTAATGGATTTTGTGTCATGACAACGTGGTATCAGAGCACTAGGTTCCCTTAGGACTCACGAGTCATGAACAAGTCTAGTAGAGTCTTGCGGATCGGTACGGAGACGTCTGTACTTATCTTCGAGAGGTTACAAGGCTATTAGGAGTAATTCCCTTCTTGATTCCTTATCGTGTGGTTTGATTCCATTGAGGCTTATGCCTACGTTCCTTCTTACTCAATCTTACACGTCGCGAAGAGCTTGCTATGAATCGGTAATTTGAGGAATGGTAATGGTACTACAGATATGGTGCGTGATGTTTTTCCATGCATAGTTGGTTGGGGCTATTGTCGTCGCTCTGCAGAAGGATAATATGTTGTTTCAGTAGCTGTGTTTTTGAGGACTTTGAGGCTATGCTCGGGTTGTTATAATGCTTATGATTGGTCACCGCACGGTATGGACGTGGTGATAGGAAGCTTGCCCATGTGTTGGGACAATGAATGACTTGGAAGGAGGTCTTCTCAAAGCGTGATTCCGAGATTTCAGTATTTTATTTCCGGCTGAGGAAAGGCAATTGGACTATAAATGTGCATGATTGGGTTGATAAAGTAATAAGACTTGGTGTTTTCAAGTGAGGTGTAACATTCATCGGTGATGTGATATTGTCGTCTTTTATCGAATAGAATATGTTAAGTTCGTCGGTGTTATAGTTTCTTCGGTTGCATTGGGTCAGAGTGTTGCGAAGTAATATTGAAGAAGCAGTTGTCAGAGATCGTGGTGTGCGGTGGTTTAGGACTGAATAGGTACTTCTAATGCGGGCGGCTCAGGAAGGATGATCTTCGGGAAGGTTTGAAGTTGTGGTCATCTGTTGTTTTAAGTGCTACAAAGATAGTTATTGGCCTAAGGCAATGGCTGGGCAGCAAGGGATGAGAAGGACACGTGGGAAGTGTCAGATGATGGTTAAATTTCTAAAAGGCCAGGTGTAAGAAAAGGAAGTCAGGTAGTTGCTTGCAGGAGTGAGTTTAACCAAAGTGGGAGAGTGGCAGCATATCATATGAGTTATGTGGTAAGATAGATACACCTCTTGAGGGGAAGTTTGGAGTGATTTGGGAATTTTAGTGGACGATGATTGGGTCCACGGACTTAAATTGAAATATTGGCTATGTCGGCGGAAGGTTGGATACGACAGAGAGGAGTGTTTCGGGATGAAGAATGATGCAATATAGCGGTGAGTAGGAAGATGTTGTCACGCTTTTAGTGGATGTCCATGAAGAGCGGACGGACTGGTAAAGTTGGTAAATGAGGACGGGCGTAGGATGGGGTATTGATGTCGTAGAGATTGTGCAGTGCAGCATTGTTGGAAGGTGTCAATTGGTAATTTCCACATGTGGGTTATCTCCTGTGAGCAGGTTAGCGGTCTTGTGGTTGGCAAGTTTCTGCGAGGAATTTTAGTGGCTATTTGGTGGGAGGCCGAATATGTGAGTGATGCTAGAGAATTAGAGTATTCATGGAATGCTGACAGGATAATTTAGAGAACTTGACAGGTCGGTTGAGCAAGATCATCTCAGCTGAAGAAAGAATTTTGGTGGGGTCCAGATTGGTGCAAGGAGTAGCTTCTGGCTAAGTGGGAGAGTCTCATCCCCTGCGATTGGGTTGCAGGATTATCTTCTCATGGGGTTGTGGATTATCGGTGCATTGGCAAGTTATTACATCTAAGGGGAAAGAAGTGAAATGGTAATTGCGCATGAGATTTGATAAATGTGTGCAAAAGTTGGCCTTATTGGACCAGGGTTAAGATTTGGAAGATTCAGAAATTAAGCTTAATGCATAAGCGAGTTATTAGGGCAGTGACTCAGTCACGTGCATCATTGAAAGGGGTGTTTGTGTGCTAGAAGAGCCTTGGAGTTGATTGTATTAGGGCCGAGTCAGAGTGGGTGACTCTCAATAGTGGTCCTAATGAATTCAAAAGTTAAGAATGCGGTGCTTAAGGGTTTCATGTCCGCAGTATGGCTAAGGATCGGGCCTTGCAACAACTTGTGATAGGACGCTCGGAATGTTCCATGATGTTTTCAGCTTGCAGTATGGTATTGGAGGGCATGAGACGGTTCATGGGATTTGAGACAGTGTGGTCTCGTGATATAAAGTCACTCGAGAGGAGAGTGGACTTGGGTTCACAATCTTTTTGGATGAGGCTATTGTTACTTCTAAGTCAAGTAAAGGATAAGTTGGAAGAAAATAGATTGGTTAGCCATGGTTGAAATGGCACATGTACGGCAATGATCAGTTCCTTCACATGGTTAAGTTATGCATGTTATTTGTGACGGTATGTGCGAGGCTTGTCGGTCGCCGTGATAGATTTTATTTGGGAAGCATTCAAGCACTATGTCCTGTCATGGATAGGCGGATCCCGGAAGGATTATGGAAGTATAGACTATTCCTTAAGGAATTGCATGTATTGTGATTGTGGGAATTCACCCGTGTTTTGTGGTGGTTCTCTTGAATTGAGGTAAGTAAAAGGTTTCTATATGATGAAGTGTTCACCCTATTAGTGGTTCAGAAGTTATGATGGAATTCTTGCGCTATCTCATATTGGCATGTTAGGTGCGGTAAGTAGTATGTAACTGGAAGTAAGGACCGAGGTTGCGATTCAGTATTGACAAGGACGTCATGAGCTCGGATGAGCAAGAAAAAGGGATTTGAATGTTTTAGGGTAAGCTGGTGTTGTCTACAGTGTCACCTGAGATCGGCGTTTGGTGAAAGAGGCTTTGCATCCTAGTTATGGGTTCATGATTTTTTTACAGCATTAGCGTGGCTAGTGGTGGATGTGCAGACTTTCTACCTTATATGGAAGGTCGTGGGGGCGTGACCACGGGATGATCGTATGAGTGTGACATGTAGTCACTTAATGGATTGAACTGAGTATAAAGAAGTATAATATTGCTTATTTGAGAATTTATGCCTGGAAGGCGTTCGGCTCTTTTGGTTGTGGATTGTGGGGTGTTTGTCCTGGCTATGATGGTTGTTCTTGTGTATCATGATATGAAGTGGGATAATATGGACCAAGGTAAAGCTATTAGCCTAGTTCGGTGCGAGCAAGGTAGACTCGATGTTTGTGGATGGATTTAAATATGACTATGGGCTCCGTATGAGTCATGCGTGTTCATTTCGGTATAGGCTTTTCATGGAAAGGTATTAGAACAGCAGATGTTGTTCCGTCTTCGTTCATCTCATGTAATATTCTGTTGTGCCGTGTGAGTTGGGGAAAAGGCTTGATATTTTCCTATGTGTTGAGTTCCCGCATAGTGATGATGTTATGTGAGCAGGATAGCTCTTGAGATTCAGATTATGTATCGCACCTCAGTTGTGCTTGAGTTTTGTAGCGTATGTCTCTATCAGTCCCCCCAGGATGGTATTGTGCACTTAGTGTGCTTGTGACCGAAGTTCGATATTTTGTGGTAATGAGCAACTTAGATCGGTGTGTATCTCCTTATGTAAATTTCATATGTGGGTCGGTGGCACGCCGCCACGGGCATGTTACTTGGATCGGGTTGCGCGTCATAACAGTGTGATGTTGAGTACGGTTCCCTATATCTATTTTCTTGTGTTTTGCTTTCTATTTTCTTAGGAGAGTTCATAATAAGTTGCATGAGTTGAGTAGTCTTTTCCTGAGTCATTTCTTTATGTACCATGTTCGAGTTATGGCCTATTGGTGCGTTGTGGTATCATGTGAGACTGTTGGTCATGTTTGGGTTAATTTGTTGTCTGAGCAGTTCATATTGGGTGAGACGAGATTATTGGACCAGGGATCAGTGCGATAAGATTTTGTGGAGTATATTAAAGGACAAATACCATTAGTTGGTTCGTAATGAGGTGATGATTATAGTCGAGAGGAGAGATTCAATGCTTGGTTAACTCTGCAGTTGGTTGTAAATTTGTATACACATCCTCCGTTGTGGTGGTATCGTAAGATTTATAGCAAGACCTATATATATGACATGAGATGCATTGGGAGCATCAGATTCGTGAAATTTTGGCTACTAAGGTTCAGGGAATGTCATTGTGGTTAGATGATGAACTATGCGGTGCATGGTTCCAATTCAGCAAAGGTATGCAGTCATGTTCTGGTACATCGTGTGGTACTTGATACGGTGTTCATTGCCTAAATGAAAGAGGATATCTTCGGATTTGACCGAGCTAATGTACTCAACTGGGTTGTGGTAGCACGGACAGGTGCACGAGGTGTTGAACAGTGATTTCAGATAACTCCAAAGCAGTTCTTAGCACATTCTAGGACGAACGTAGGTTTAAGTGGGAGAGAATGTAATGACCCGACCGGTCGTTTTTAGCCCTAGCGCGTCGTTCAGCGGTTTGAGCCCATGAGCAGCTTCATTTCAGGTGATATGACTTGTAGGTGTGGTCGGAATTGAATTTCGGGAAATTTAGAGTCAAATTAGAAAGAAAATTCTCATTTCAGAAGCCTTAAGTTGGAAGAATCGACTAAGATTAGATTTATGAGTAAACGACCTCAGAATCAGGATTTGAAGGTTCCAGCAGGTTCGTATGATGATTTCGGACTTGGTCTGTTCGGATCAAGTTTTGGATGAACCGAGAGCGTTTCGGCATATCGTAGCAATCAGCATTTTAGAAGAAATTTCATAAGCCTGGGTTGAAGTGCATTTCAGTGATATTGATGTCCGTTTGGGATTTCGAGTCTGGGAATAGCTCTGTATGGTGATTCTGGAGTTGGGAGCGCAATCGAAAGTGAATTCGGAGGTCCATAGGTTATTTTGAAGTCGTTTAGCTAAAGATAGAAATTTGAAGGTTTTAGAGAAATCCGATCGGAAGTGGAAACTTTGATATCGGCGTCGGAATGCGATTACAAAAGTTGGAGCAGGTCCATAATGTTGAATGTAACTTGTGCGCAAAAACATTTGGGGTCAATCGGGCATGATTTGATAGGTTTCGACATCGAATGTAGAAGTTGAAAATTTCAAAGTTCATGAAGATTGAACTGTGATACGATCCATTGTTTCGATGTTATTTGATGTGATTTGAGGCCTGGGGCAGGTCCGCATTATGTTTTGGAACAGGTTGGTGTAATTGGACAGGGTCCCGGGGGCTTCGGGTGGATTCCAGGTGGTTAACAGATCAAATTTGAAGTTAAGGAGGAGCTGAAGTTGCTGGTGTCTGGGGTGACCGCACCTGCGAGGCTTGGGCCATAGGTGCGACTTTGGTGTCGCAGATGCGGGAGTAGCTGGCTTGGCTGGGGGCGCAGGTGCGAGGCTATTTCCGCACCTGCGAAGGTGCAGATGCGGACGAGGGAGCGCAGGTACGAAGCCGGCTGGGGAATGAGGAAGCCGCAGGTGCAAGAGTTTGGTCTCACCTGCGGGCTCATAGGTGTGGGCGTAGGCAACGCAGGTGCGGAAGGACTGGAGGGAGTGTGTATTTTAAGACGGGATTTGGCCATTCTTCTCCCATTTTCATTTGGCGTGGCGATTTTGGGTAGCTTCAAGGGAGGATCTTCATCAAGAACCTTCAGGTGAGTGATTTCTTCCCATCTTTGAGTTAAAACACTTGGATTATACATAGATTAGACATGAAATTGGTGGGAATTTGGGATTTTGAAAAAAGACCTAAAATGTGTATTTTTGGATTTTAACCATGAATTTGAGCATGAAAGTAGAGTAAATTGTATATTTGAGTTAGTAAGGCTATGGGTAATCATTATCCTCAAAAAGTTTCGGAATCAGAGCACGTGGGCCCGAGGGTAATTTTGTCAACTTTCCGAGCGGAGTTGGAAATTTATATAAATTAAATTGTTATAAGTATTAGAGTATATTTTCATTGATTTGCCCGTTATTTGGATAGTCTTGGGGCGTTGTGCATCAATTTGAGTCGTCGGAAGGGATTGGAGGCCGGTTATGAATCTTCAGAGCGAGGTAAGTCTCCTTTCTAACCTTGTGAGAGGGAACTGTCCCCATAGGTGAACTAAACGAGTATGTCCTTTGTGGGGGCTACGTACGTACGAGGTGACGGGAGTCCGTGCGTAGCTACTATCATGCTTGTGTTTGGGTAGTCTAGGACCCACTAGCATGCCTTACCTGTTGTATTTGTAATTTTGCTAATAAAATTAGACTGTTAATATTATCGAATTAGTAATTGAATACCTAAGAAGGTTGAAGTTTATTTTCCTTAACCATCTAGAAAGAGAATTGATTTTCCTGGGATAATGGTTTCCTGATAAAGCATGTTTTATTTGTTGTACTTGTAACCTTACTGATAAACTTATAATATTTAAAACCTTATTAACTTGGCGAATGAATTTCCAAAAAAGATTTAAATATCATCTTCGTGTCCATTAAAAGAGAATTTTATCACTTCCTTGAGTAACTGTTTTCCTGATAAAATTTGAATTTAATGTGTAAATATGTGTATCTATGAGTACCTGAGTCGCATGTATGATTCGCGAGCAGGACAACTCTATTATTATATATGACCGCGTCGCATGATCGATTCACGAGCAGGGAAATAGATGCATCTATGGTTCAAGCCATTCGACCCTTCGGCAGTGCACAGTTTATTATTGTTGGTTCGCGTCGTTCGACCCTCGGCATTTCTTGCGCATGATATTTACTGCGTACTAGCTGTGATTTTTGTCTGATTACTGGCCGAAAAATTTTAAGCTATCAAATGAAATGACGAGGATTTAAGAATATTAAATGTGAAAGAAGTTGCTATCACCTGTCGCTACTTGTTAACATTGCCTATGATATCCATGCTTAGTGTCACACTTGATTATATTAATTTGACCTTCAGTAAGCGTCAAAGTCGACCTCCCATCACTACCTCTCCGAGGTTAGGCGGGATACTTACTGAGTACACGTCGTTTTCCTACTCATGCTATACTTGTTGTGCATTTTCATTGCACAGGTACATTCATAGCTAGTGGCCCTGCTTGACGCAGTGATGTGGCTGACTTGGAGACTTAGACGAGCTGCACCATCTGGAGACGACCCGCAGCCGGCTGAGTCTTCCTCAGATGTATTGTATTTTATTTTAAATTCCTTGTCCAGTTGGTATTCCAGACAAGTATTGTAGTACATGTATAATTCCTAGAAAATTTTCTCATGCATCTGTGACACCGGGTTCTGGGATAATTATGGGATTTATTCACTATTTAAATTTTGCTAAGACATTATTGTTTACTCAGTGGAAGTTCGTTAATTATTATTTAAGAAAATAAAAAAAGAATGACTTTGAGAATTTTAAAATAAAGATTTAATTTATTTATTAAGTGTTGACTTGCCTGGCAGTGGGGTCCGGCGCCATCACGACCTTAATGGATTTTGGGTCGTTACAACTTCGCTGCAATGAGCGACCCCATCCAAACACTGGTCCACATGAAATACTTCGAACCACCTTGCTCAAAATCAATAACCATGCGCAATCCGCCATCAAGTACCATAACCACGGGGAATCGAGTGATACCATGCCACACGAACCCGAAAGAACCTAACCAATACGTCTAAATCCCGCAATACCCAATTACTTACCTTACTCATATCCCTCTATAAAGCCCAAATCGATCCGCACCATATGTGCATATAACCAACAATCACAACTCCTCGCACCGAAGGGTAACTCATAGATCACTCTAGAACACGAATAAAATCAATGACAATCGAATGATACATCCCCCAACAATAGCAATTCGGAGTCAACAATTCCGACCAGGTGCAGAACACACACCCATACTGGGCCTACCGATGAATCCTAAATCAACTCTGGTTACCCGCAATAGATAGATAACTCTCCGAAAGTTCACAATGACTGAATCATGGAACATACTAACATCTGACTAGCTTTGCTCGCATCTTCACAGTCCAGAACCACAAAATAACCTGTTTATGAAAACTCTCAGTCTCGAAGTCCCTGAAGCGCACGAATCACCATATCTGATCCCAACTCCACTGCTCGAATATGTAACACACCTATAATACTCTATCATTCCACGAGGGATACCCCTATAACTCTTCTGCACACCAAGCAAACCCGAATATTAGCAGTCGACCCAACAAGAGAGCGCTTGCAATACCAATGAAACACCCTTAACTCAAACACCTTTCCCTTTCTGAAATGTATACCCTCATCTTCCAGCCACACCAACTAGTGATATCATTTACCTAGTCATCTGAAACTGCCCATGCTGCCTAAGAATTTATGACCTTCCTTCCAGAACCGAACTGTGACCTCACACATGCAAATCTCAACCCTACATAACATACTGCATACACCATGCCATCCTAGGATAAATATGAGAACTTCATAATCCATTCCGATCCACAAGCAACTACGTATTCAACTAGCCAAGAACTTCCCATTTGATCCCATCTAGAAGCAAAATCACTATACATCACATGCTCCTCACGTCAGTGGAAAATATACATCTCTAACCGTGGTAGAATCCATCCAGGACCCTTTGAATCCCATTTGCACACAACCAAATCATCAGGACTGAATCCTTCTAGTTCAACCAAGCTACACAGGCCGTCAAAACCCAAGAGCATTGCCTCGAAACACCTGAAATATGCATTACTTCAAAAAACCCCAAAGAACTAATCATATCCCTTACCATGCCGATCCGGTCCTGCTACCAAGTTGTCCTATTTATCCAAGTTCCTTCTGACTTACCTTCAAATTGATACTTCTCCTTGCCATAATACCGCAATCCTCAACCCAGACTCACCACACGAGACCCGCGCATAAAACCATTCCGTCTAAGGCTTATAAGCCGCTGAATACTCTCGCAAATATCCCCAAAAGCACCACATTCAAAATACTTACCCTGAAGAGACTTCCTGTGAATCTAAAGCCATTACCTTCACCTTCCTGATATTGATATGTAGAATCCATGATAATGTAAAAATGCCACAAGTTTTGACACCCTCCAAAGTAAATATCAGTTTCTAGCCAAATACATATCTTGAAGATTTCCAATTGTTACATATAACCTTGAACCATCAGAATCATTCTCGAGAGCCATCCACTCTACGCAAATCTCAATTAAACTGATCCAATAGACCGAACGACTTGGGCCTCATTTGCACACCAACACACTAGGAAGTAATCCACACTTCGAAGCAACCAAGAAAATTCCTACTCCGCAGACACTACACCCTTTACAAATACAACTCAATCATTCAATAAAACCTATTTACTCATAGAGTATAATACAACCTGCACCCAAAAATTTCCATTACTCGAGTTATTCTAAAACTCCACCTCTGTAGATCATAACTGATTCACCAGTATACCTCGAACAGAAACCAATACATCACATAGTTGTGCAACCAACTTATCATTAGCAGACTCCCCCACTTGGCTCAAAGCCATAGATCAAGACAACAATAACTCGTAATGCCTACACACTATCACCGCCACAATCCACAGTGAGATTCAACTAAATCCTTCATAAGCTCATATAACACATACCATCCAATATCTCCAATCATCTGCAAATATCACATTCACCATTGGAATAGACGTGCCAACTTCCACAAGCGATCTAAACGCAAATTGCAACATATACCAATTACTGGTAAAAGAGGACTTACTACAAAACCACCTAGGGATCACATAATCTCAAGACACCCTGTGCGAACTAGCCCCGCCTGCATGGCCTCAAATTGATCTCTCTTTATACCCTTCCAAAAATCATAGCTATTACGCAATCACTTTATCCTTCTGCATTTAAACACAACCAACGCCTACCCTCAAGGCATCACAACACGCAGTATAAGAACCTGAAGCTGGTGGCAGAACTAACACTGGAGTTGTGGTCAAAGAAATCTTGAGCGTCTGGAAGCTCTCCCCATACTCGTCTGACCACCTGGATACCTTTACTGGACACCACGTGACCCAAGAATGCTACCGAACTGAGCCAAAATTCACACTTGGAGGACTTCACATAAACCTCCCCCTCCCTCAATCTCTATAATACCATCCTCAAATGTTGAGCATGCTCCTCCTGGCTACGAGAGTACACGAGGATGTCATCAATGAACATAATAACAAAAGGATCCAAATACGGCTGAAATACGTTGCTCATCAAATGCATGAACGCTGCTGAGGAATTGGTCCGCCCAAAAGACATCACCAGTAACTCAGAATACAACAGGAAGATCCACTTCACTTCTCAATTAAACTACATGAGAGGTCCTCCAACACACTCACAACTCGAGGCCATATGCCAAATCAAGACAGAAGTCAAATACTCGATAGTTCTTGCTACATCTCCAGCCAATTCTTTTTATCACAATCAAACAATCTGAACACATCTCACCATCAAATCACAGTCACCACATAGTCATCTAGACCCAAAGTTCCATCAATAAGGACACAAACGAACATATAAGTCCCCAAATGCACGTGCTCACATAATCGAAATCTCAGCACTCAAGCCACAGACAAAACCAGGCCTCAAGTCCTCCAGACTGGCCCATTATCAACATGCTAAAATCACATCTCGTACCTCACCCATGGAAATCATAAGTCGTCGATGCACAGCTGATACCGAGTGCTCACGTGCGCATTCAGATCCATGAAAGGAATTCAAAGAGTTATGCTTTTAGCCGAATAAATGGATTCGCATGACAAGAATTCAAGGATGTGATATTTTCCTAAGGGTTCTTCAGCCTCTCGAAGATAATTACAGACGTCTCTGTACCGATCCGCAAGACTCTACTAAACCTGCTCATGACCGGTGAGTCCTATATAACCTAGGATCTGATACCAACTTGTGACGACCCCAAAACTACCTCGGTCGTGATGGCGCCTATCGTGGTACTAGGCCAGCCAATGGCAATACTCAAAACATGAAAGAACCTTACGTTTATATCATTTCTAAATTGATGATTCATGAAAGTTTCGTTTAATAATTTTTAAAGCAGACAAAGATTCACCAAATGTAAATACCACCCAAAATACCGGAGTCACTGGTCACGAGCATCTAAAGAAAATGTACAAGTCTAACACAGTATCTCTAATACAAGATAAGTCTAGGAGATGTAAATACTACAGAAGAAAGAAGGAGAAAGCAGGGTTGCTGACGCGTGCAGCTACCTCGCGAAATCTCTGAGTAAGTCCCTGGAAACAAGTACGGATCACTCCGTCCTAGCACATGGATCTGCACACAAGGTGCAGGGAGTAATGTGAGTACGCCAACTCAGTAAGTAATAAATGTAAATAAAGACTGAGCAGTAAGAAACACATAAATCCACGTCATGAAAATCACAGTAAGTACAGCCTACCTTCATAACAGTATATAAGTCAAATCATCTCGCTTAAAGAGGTAATAATCATTTGAGCTATTTTCCAACAGTTTCAACAGAGGTTCAATGAAGTTTAGAGTAAAACTGATGAAAATCATAAATAGCCCCTCGGGCAAAACATGTATCAAAAATCGCCCCTCGGGCATAACATCACTCAGAATTAGCCCCTCGGGCAACCTCACAATAACTCATAATCAGCCCCTCGCAACCTCACAATCACTCGTAATCAGCCCCTCGGGCAACATCATATCACTCACTCAGGGTACCCGCGCTCACTGGGGTTGTACAGACTCTTGAGGGGCTCCTACAACCCAAGCACTATAACAAGCCACCTCGTGGCGTAAATCAATCAGGCCCTCGGCCACATAACAAGCCACCTCGTGGCATAAATCAATCAAGCCCGCGACCTCATAACAATCATAAATCAATAACAACATGCTTTGGCATGCAGCCCGATCCCATAATATCCTCACAACATAGGCCCTCGGCCTCACTCAGTCAGAAACCTCTCAAGCCACTCGGGCTACCAGTAAAACAGGGTGCTTAACCCAAAATATCATTTTATGCATCAAAATGGAGTAAATAAGACTGAGTTATGAAATCAGTAAAACATAGCATGAATGAATACAGATTTGAGATCAAAATCGTGAGGAAATAGTAGTAAAATCCCCTAAGGGTCCAAACAACTTGGCACGCGGCCCAAATACGGCATTCAGCCCAAAACATAGTAGTACTTTCTAAAAACACGAAATATTATATAGTTTTAAGTCAAATATGCAACTTAATAGTTTCCACGGGACGGACCAAGTCACAATCCCCAACGGTGCACGCCACATGCTCGTCATATAGCATGTGTGCCACTTAAATAGTGATAAATTGTGAAATCCGGGGTTTCATACCCTTAGGACAAGATTTACAGTCATTACTTACCTCAAACTGGCCAAAACTCCTAACCCGCGATGCCTTTTCCCCTTGAGACCTCCAATTGCTCTGAGTCTAACTAAAATTAGCTTCATATCATCAATATATGCTAACGGAACAAATTCCACTCGAAAATAATCAAATTACATCAAAAATCCCGAAATTGACCAATCCTGACCCCGGGCCCACGTCTCGAAATTCGATAAAAATCACAAAACTAGAATCCTTATTCACTCCCGAGTCTACCCATATCAAATTCATCGGAATCCGTCATCAAATGGCCATTCAAATCCCCAAAAGAATTTCTCAAGTTTTTCTCCATTTCTCCCAATGTTTCACCCCAATTTCCCAAATTAAATGATGAAATTCAAGACTAAATCATGGAATTAAACCAAATATGAGTAAAGAGCACTTACCCCAATCACTCTACTGAAAATCTCCTCCATTTTTGTCTTCTCCCGAGCTCTCTAATGAATTATGGAGTTATGGCCTAAAACCCTCGTTTTTGAACTTAAACATTCTGCCCAGGTCCTTTCTTCAGTGCAATCGCGTCAACTCCCACGCGATCGCATAGGACAAATGACATAGTCCATTAATTAACCCTACGTGATCGCAGACAATCCCATGCGACCGCATTTCAATGCCACTCAACACCACGCGATCGCAACCCCCTACAAGTGATCGCACAGAACAAATGCCCCAGCCTCACTCGCTCTTTTATCTTCAACGCGAACCTCACCACGCGTTCGAAAAGCACCAAGGCCACTCACTCACGCGATCGCGGCCTACCCCACGCGATCGCATAAAACAACTTCCCCCTATGCCCAACTAAGCCTACACGATCGCGAACTTACTGTTGATACCCAATTTTTCCCAAAATATTTTAAAATTGCACATATACCTTCAAAGTCATGCATTAATAAGAAATTGGTATTTTTCCATTATTTTCCTACTTTTTTATTAATTTGTCCAGTATTTATTGCCAATAAATAATTATAAAATCGTATCACAAATGATTTCAAAAGCATTCCTTGATTTAATTTATTGTTTATGGTCCTAACTAATCTCAATTATTTCATAAATAGCCAAATTGGAATCTTTTGGCTATAATTGCAATAACTTTGCGATTATAGCCCAAGCATATAATTTTGAACTATTTTCTACCAGAAATTAGTCATTTGTACTTTTAAATACTAAATAATCATTTCAAACTATTTTCTATGAATGAAATTCATTTTTTATAATTATTA
The DNA here is from genome assembly GCA_005239525.1 of Nicotiana knightiana. Classification (NCBI taxonomy): domain Eukaryota; kingdom Viridiplantae; phylum Streptophyta; class Magnoliopsida; order Solanales; family Solanaceae; genus Nicotiana; species Nicotiana knightiana. Next base: position 89,537 of record ML401410.1, on the reverse strand, counting down.
GCTATTTTGTAAATCATTTTAATTAATTTGAATTGGGTATTTAACAAATAACCTAATCTCATTTCAATTGTAGCCTAAGTTAAACCTGACCCCAACCCCAATTAAAACAGCCCAAACCCTAGGACCAATCCACTTAAATCCACCCGATCCAACTCTCCTTTTAATCTAGACCGTTGATCATTTTTAATCAACGGTCCAGATCCCTTCTTGCCTTAATTAATCCTAAGACTACCCCTCAAACCCTCATTCCCTCCTCTCATTTTTCCTCTTCTTCTCCGTTGTTACACTCTCGTCTCATCTCTAAAACTCTCTCTGTTAAACCTAACCTCTCACCGGCCGTCGACTTGCTGGTAACTATGGTGGTCTCACCACCATCCCAGCTCTCATGGCTCCCTCTTATGCCGGATTATTGCTGCCTTAAGGTCCTTATAGGAACCAGAAGGTGGTTCACTCACCTCCCATGGTTTTCATGTCATTCCCAGGCCACCATGGCCTTTCTGAGTAAGATCTTCCCATTTCGCTTTAAACCTATGGGTTTCTAAGCCTATATCTTCATCTCTATGTTATGTTTTTTCTAAAAACCCTAATCTCATCTCTTGAACTTCTCAGATCTGTACAGATCTGAGATGGTTCGAACTTATTTTTACTTGTTTTATGAATATTCTCCTGATTTTCGAAGTGGCTTTTCATTTTCCTAAACTAGAGTTTCCCGAAAATCCTTTTCTCTAAAACATTTTCTGATTTTAAGTGTTTAATCTCCTGTTCTTATGTGTTTTCGACTGATTATGTTAACCCTAACTAGTTTATGCTAAAACTCTAATTTTTGGACATTTTTGTTTGGATTCTAAGTTTGACCATGTTACTTGTGCACTGTTTTCGATCTATGCTTTGATTCTCATGATTTTCCTTTAGCTTAATTCGATATCCTGTGATTTTTACCCTAGTATATCTTTATTAGGGTTTTTGATTCTACTCTCGACTGATCTAGTATGTTTATGTTTTGCCTACTTGTTTATTCATGGAAACCTATGTTGTTTTCCTTAAAATCAGTATTATTTCGAGTCCTTGATTCACTGATTTGCTATGGTAATATATGTATGATGATTTCTGGTTATTTCCCCTATTTTTCATAACTGTTAATTATTTCTTGCCTTATCTTTTATTAACCGTGAAATTTGCTGACTTTTACTAAGTGTTTTCTTAATTAAACTCTTTGTACTTACCCCTAATTACCTACTCTGTACCTAAGGTTACTTGATTTCCTTCTTTAATTATCCGCGCTGCTCTTGACCACTGGTTGATTACCCTTTAATTGATGGAAACATGGCTGATTTTATGTATGATTGAATCTGTAATTTTCCCTAATTGCTACATAGTTGATTCTTTACCTTATTCTGTCTAGTCTCAACTACTATATATACTCTCCTCCATTCTCACTTCTAAGACACTGACACTGAACTCAAAACACACGAACACATTAGTTCAAAAAGCTCTCTCTCATACTCAAAGCTTTTCTGCTTTTTTTTCTTTCTTTGTTACTTACTTACTACTGTTCTGAATTAGCCGGCTGCAAGCCAAGGCTAACTATTGTGTCTCATATCCTTCACTTTGTGTTTACTATCCCCTTACTGGTATGTTCTGATTTCAGTTCAAGTCCCAAAACCAACATGTTTCTGTTACTACTTCAGTTTATCATATTTCTGCTATGTTTCTATTTATGGTTTTGTTGTTCAACATGTAATTGACATGTCTACAGCATTGTTCATCTAGCATATTATGTTATGCCCCACTCCCCTTTAGGATCAATATGCTTATGAATATGTTACCCCCTTGTAGTATGTCCCAATATGATCTGATCTATCTCATGTTTACCTATTTTCTAGCATGAACCTTTCTTTGCAAAGCAATTTGTATCCTAAGTTGTCTGATTCTGAAATTCATGTTGTGTTGATACCATTAGCTATCCCCTAAACCCCCTAAAGAACTTCTATGATCATGTATACTATGTGCTCTATGTGTCCCCAATTCCCATCACCCCTGTATGAAGGACTGTGATTTGAATGTGCTGAATTTGTTTGTGCTGTGATTAGTCTACTGTTTGTTAATTATCCTACTCTTGTCAACAAACTGTTTTTTACTAAACAACCCTCCTATTTTATGAAATTGTTTCAACTAAGTCTTTTCCAAACGCTGCCTTTCCTATTAAAACCTTTTCAAAACTATGTCAAGCACTCTCACTCTACTCTTAGGTCATTAGGTTCTACCCCTCCAATGTATGACTTCCTTGGGATTCCTATGAGATCCCTCTGAACTCTGGTGCACTGGGGTTGGCCCTTCCACACTGCACTTACTCAATTATGGTTATGAAATCTGGGTGTGAGCACTGCCCGGGATCCCTTGAGGTCCTTAGGGAACTCTAACACACCGGATGTGAGAAAGGCTATGAAACATTTGAGCACTTGAGGTTTTAGGAATCTGGGCCTGTATTTCAGGATCCCTATAATTTAACTTCTTCTTTTCCTTTATCTATTTATGTAATTTACTCAGCTGGTCTGTAATAATTATTTGTAAACAGATATTAGGGATGGCTAGTGAAAAAGGGGAGGGTAGCTATATATGTTATCAATATCAAGGGGTAGAAACCATGCCTTAGGTTTACATTTCCTATATGTGCACTAGAATCCATGTTTAGGACCAATACATTCTAAGCATGTCATACATTAGATATCATGTTTTAGGTTTACTGCTTCAGCATCTCATTTGACCTTATTTAGAAATCCTGCTTCTAGGCTAAATAATAGCATCAACATAAAAAAAAAAATGTTGCTCTTGCACATCCTGAAATTATGTTGTAACTTCCTGTGCATTTAGAAATCATGCTTTAGGAATTCTGCAACCATTCTGCATCTCTATGTTCATAGTAGATACCATGCTTTAGGATCTCGCCCAGCCACACTTAGTTAAACTACTTATGCATGAAAAATGACATAAGACAGTCTCATATTTGATCATCCTATTTTAAATAAACTGGTGATAATCCCTGTATTTTGCAACACCTAGAACAACATGCTTTTAGGTAAAACAACTTATGAACTGTTTTTTAACAATTCTGGTAATTATTATGCACAATCCCATGCCTAGGCAAGCCTTAGGTAATTAATCTCTTTAAAAACTGAAAGACTGTTGCTTTATGTTTATTGCTTAATGGTTAACAGGTTTTAAACTCAATAGGCAAATTGATTAGGTCCTGCTTCTGTGTTTATAAAATCGAAGCTACATACCTTTTGTGTTTTTATTTTCACTTAGACAACATGTTTTAGGATCCTGCTTAATAATACTTCCCTTGTTTGTTTTGAGACGTGCTTCTTATGTGCATTATATGTGGAGGTAAATTTGAGCCTCTTAACTGCTTTTTCCTGTTTTATCTGTTCAAATCCTAGTTGTTCTTGCCTGTCGCCTAGTATTTTCTCCTTTCAACCTTAGGGGTCTGTCTAGAACTGCCTATAGGTAGAGGTCCTAAATTCCTCCAGGGCCATTAAGAAGGGACTGGTAACAGCACGCATAAAGATCGTTAAACAACACTCGCTTTAATAACCGCTAACGGGTGGGGAAGTGTAGATATAGATATAGTGACTGGTGCGCTAATGCAACGAGTAGCCCCTCTTCTGAGGAGTGATTACCGGACATTGTACCGATGTGATCCTATAGGATAAACAACCTAGGACCCCCCCCTATCCCTTACATATGTGTGTTTAGATCATAAACTCTTTCAAAACTTTACTTGTGTGCTTGGACTGTAAATCTTTCAAAACCTTATATATGTGCTTAGACTTTAAATCTTTTAAACTTTAGCATATATGTGTGCTTAGACTGTGAATCTTCCCAAATCTTTATTTGTTTACCTATATGTTTTATTTTGCTTATGTGCTACCTGTTTTAAAATTCACAAAGCTTGTTTGGCCGGGAACCACAGTTGTAGACTTTAAAGGGTGTCTAACACCTTCCCCTTGGAGTAATTTCAAGCCCTTACCCAATGTATGGTTATTCAATTAGTGTTATTGTGATCCTTAATAGGTGCCCTAACGCACCTTAAAATCGTTAGGTAGCGACTCTTCAATTCCTTATCCCTTTCCCAAAAGGAAACGAGTTGTCCCAATAATGTCGAACACCATGACCGACCCGAAATGGGAGGGAAAAGGGGGAGCGTGAAACTTACCTACGCGATCGCATCCAGAGGTTGGTTGGCGTATTCGGTAAAGCATTCCGCTAGCTGGCACATAGCAAGACACCAGAACAGAACACCAGCAAAAATCTACCAACATTCAAAACCAAGAATTGGTCCGTTAACCACTCAAAACACACCCGAGGCCCTCGGGACCTGAACCAAACATGCCAACACATCCCATAACCTCATTCAAACTTAGTCGAGCCTTCGAACCACTCAAAAAAATTCCCAAACACCAAATCAACCTCGGATTCAAGCCTAAGAACTTAGAAACTTCCAAATTCCGCTAACAATGTCGAAACCACCCAAACCGCGTCCGAATGACCTGAAAGTTTTCACACACTTCCAAACTGACATTACGAATCTATCCCAACTTTCGGAATTCCATTCCAACCCCGATAGCTAATTTTTCACTGCCGATCGGAAATCGCCAAAACTCCAACTTCGCCAATTCAAGCCTAATTCTATTCCTGAGCTCTGCACAACATTCCGAACACACTCTTAAGTTCCAAATCACCTCACGAAGTTATCCAAGCCATCAAAACCACATTCTGAGATCATTTACCTATAAGTCAACTTCTGATTGACTTTTCCAACTGTTCTCCCAACTTAAGAGATTAAGTGTCTCATTTCTCTCCAGAACCACTCTGAACCCGGGCCAACCGACCCAACACAACATAAATGAGCTAAACAACACAAATCGAAGCAGAAATGGGGATAACGGGGCTAAACTCTCGGAACGACCGTCCGGGTCGTTACAAAACAACACTAAAACACGAATCGCACCCCAGTTCAAGCCTATTCAAAACTAACTAATTCCAAATTCTACATTTGATGCCGAAACCTATCAAATCAATTCCGATTGACCTCAAATTTTGCACACAAGTCATAAATCACATGACGGAGTTGTTTCAATTTCCAGATTCGGATTTTGATCCCGATATCAAAAAGTCAACTTCCTGGTCAAACTTTCCAAAAATCTTATGTTTTCTAACTTTCGCCAAAATGCGTCAAATTGTCCTACGGACTTCCAAATCCAAATGCGAGCATACGCCCAAGTCCAAAATCACCATACAAAGCTACTGGAGTCATCGAAATTCCATTTCGGAGTCGTTTGCTCAAAAGTTAAACTTCGGTCAACTCTTTTCATTTAACTTCAAAAATGAGAGTTGTTCTTTCAATTAAATTCCGAATCTTCCAAAAACCAAACTCGACCGTACACGCAGATCATAATACATATTACGAAGTTTCTCGGAACCTTAAGTCGTTGAACGGAGCGTAAATCTTTAAAACGACAAGTCGGGTCGTTACATCTATCCAATAGGTCAATCACGTAAAATGAGACTAAAAGAGTGCTAACAAGATCTCTTATTAATTTATCAATTTCAAATCAGATTTTATTTTAAGGTCCATTTTATTAATTTCTACCGCTAATGATAATATTGTTAAATATATTTTATATGGAGTAAGTTTTACCGCAAGTAAATAACGTACAGACTGAATACTTTAGAAGCTTACATGTTTCGTTGAAAGAAAATAAAAAGTATTATTTTGATTACCACTTTCTATGTTGGGTATCCTATTATCATAAAATATGGTAAATTATTTAATAGAGAAAATCTAGAGAACATCAAATACAGTATATTCAAAATTTGAGAAATATTAAAAATACTAAAGAGCATAAGATAAATTATTACATTTACATTAATAGAAGTTTATAGTGCATTTTATTTTGAAAAGTTTGTAGTGCATTTTATTTTAATTTAGAGCTTAATGTTGTAGAAACTACATATATTTACTATAAATGGATAGATTCACTATTACATTTGGTGGACAGACTTGTGATGAAATTAAATGAGCAATCGAAACCTATGGACATGATTTTTAATTGAGATTATTTTAAGTTCTATACGTAGAATATCTAAGTGATAAAGAATATTGTCGATGCGAATTGAATCTTATGAGCAAGACGTCTATAATATCGATAAAGAAATTGTAAGCAAACAAGGTGATGAAATACACATATATATATATATATATATATAACAAGATTCTAAAAATCTAAGCAAAAAAAGGACCTTTTTTAATGGGTATGGTTGAAATTTATTGAAATATATAGATGAGTCAATATATAAAATTTGAGGACGATTAGACGTGATTTGGATTGATTTGATATCAAAATTCTTAGTTAAAATCGAGCTAAAAAAATTCTTCGATGGCACATGTATCACGCGTGTATCTCACACATAGGTATACATGAATATTCATGTAATACACATTTGATACAAATATGATGGATATGTGAAACACAAATGATACACATATCATGTTTTTCCATGTTCATCTTCTACTTCGAATTTTCAATTCAAACCACCTCAAAACTCTACCAAATTATCCCAAAACTGAAATTTAAACTCCTTAAGATGTATCCAATCTATTCCAACGTTCAAAAGAAAGCAAAAAATTCATTATTTTTTTTTTACTACAAATAGCTAATTGACTAATATTGATAATATTTTATGAATTGACTAATTTTAGTACTAACTTACATATGGATTGACATAACTGATAATTTCCCATAAAAAATAGAGAAACTCATTAAGATAGGAATTACAAACAAATTACATCTGAACATAAATTGTTGGGCCCGTACTAGCACGGAATCAAACCTTTACTAACAATATAAAAGTTTAGGTAGTAAGCCAATTTGACTACTAAGATTTTCCGTTCTAGCACAACCTAATACACAAGACATTTAGATAGTTAAAGCTGAAGGAAAGTTAATCTACCATACAATAATAGAGAATCAAACTATCGACAATCGAAAGAGTTGTGGGACAGTTATTTTGTGATGTCCTTTTTATCAACTTAATCATAATCAATAAAGCAATGGATCGAATCGTTGATTAAATTAAAGATAACTTAGGTTTTAAAAGCATAAACTGACAATCATTTCAAAAGCTTAAGGGAATAAAGCAACAAATGTCATATCAGAAGAAGCGTTGGAAGCAAAAGAAACTTTTCTCAATCAATCATTCACAATATATACTTGTAGTAAATCATATTAATGCATGGCTTCAAGCAACCGTTTTCTCTTTTGTTTTCTCACACTGGATGACGGGATTCAATTTCGGCTTTGGAGTTTTGATTAATCCGGAATCATGTCCAAAAATCTCACTTTAATTTGGGGATAAAGCGTTTCCTACAAAAATATTACTTCATTCTTAGAGCTTGAACAAATTTTTCAACAAATAAAGGCTAGCTCTATTTAATTGCTTGATTATATTAAGCAAAGGATAATGCTTTTTTCGAATAATTTTCATGATTATACAAATTAAAATCAGCTGTGATCCAAGTAATACATGTAAAGTTGTTATTTGGTAAGCATATTAGATTATGACAATCAAAGAACATTTAAACGTATAGGACTTGAAAAGTCCACATAATCATGATTATCTTTCATAATTATTTTGATGTTTTAGACTTCAGTACCACACAAGAATATAAGTTTCTTTGTGTGGTACTCAATTTTCGAGTGCTATTTCAGTAGGAGAACTTGGTTCTTCTTCGTGTTCCAATTATTACTGTTGCGGAATAATAAAAAGCAATAAAGTAAAAATACAGAGATTTTTACGTGGAAAACACCTGGCTCGAAAGGTGAAAAAACCATGACCTACTCCTCAGTAGGATTTGCTCAACTATTCACTAAAAACTCTGAGCCAAACGGACTTACAAAATAAACTCTTTTGTAATCCTAAGGATTAACTCTAACTCTTTGTAGTAACTAGCCCCTAGCTAATTTCTACACACCTCAAGTTAACTCTAACTTGATCAATACGTACCTATTACAATTGCTTCTATGAAAGCTGAAAGATACAATATTAAAAACTCCTACTACAATCAACTAGACTCAATAAATAATCAGATGGAACTGGTTCTTCTAGTTGAATTGTAGTCTTTGTATCGCACAATGATTCTGCTAGCAAAAATTAACTCTGAGAATTTTTCTTTCAGACTTTGATTCATTTAAGCTTTGTGCGTCTCNCTTCAAAACTATGCAGTGACATGGGTCAACAAATTCTCCCTTTTTGATGATGACAAACTCTGTGCTTAATCCTGTATACACTTCAAAGAACTTTGTATGGTTTTGAGTAATAATCATAGAGAATCCAGGTTCATTAGGTTATAAATATCACACATCTTTATATTTTGAAAATTTCAGCACATTATCTTCCCCTTTTGGCATCATCGAAAAGTTTGCAAAATGATATACTTACCAGTTTTATTAATTATTACTCATGGCCATTGAGGAAACTGCATGTGCAAAGCATGATTAATCAACACAAGAAACCAATAAATGTTAGCTAACTCAGAAATTGAGACAAGTCAATAACTAAAAGCAAACTTCATTGATAAGGAACGATAATCAACCACACACTGAAAAACAAAAACAACCAACAATGAGCAAAAGGAAATAAAAAGAACTGAAACTGATAACACTTCTTAAGATGGTTTAAGGAAGTTCTAAGAAGCCTAAGGATGGGAAGGTGCATTGGAGGTTGTGGACTTGGATTGTAGGAGAGACAACATCTGCTGAAGAACACCTTCATTCTTTTCTTTCTCCTTTGCTAATTTAGCTCTAAGAGCATCCCGCTCTTCTTCAACCTCAATTACACGAGACTTTAAGCGAAGGATCTCCATATCCTTAATCTCGTTTTCTTGCACCAAAGTTTTAACTTTGTTGTTGACTGGTTGCTTCCTAGATGAACCAGGTTCATCCTCAGGAACATTGACATTGTACTCACAAGCAAAGTTTCCTTCCCAAAATAATCTTTGGCTGTAGCCATCTCAGCATTCTTTACTGGAACCCCAAAATGTGCAAGCACTGCTGTCAGCATGAAGCCATAAGGAATTGCGCGTGCCTTGGTTCCGTTCACCACTCTGTCAAGGAGTTGGATGATAAAAGCTAGCCAATTGTTTTGTTTTCCCCTGTACAAGCATTCCATCAATGTAAGATCCATATAATTTTCCATATGCCTTCTTTCTTGTCTAGGCAGTAGGAACTTAATGACGAACTCAAAGAGTAGCTTGTGCTCAGGCTTCATATCACTCTTGTAAACCGGCCTGGGTTCAATGCGAAGGAACAGGTCCTTCCAGCCTTGTACCTCTAGAGTTTCCATAAGATACTGCATCCCAGGCTCCTCTAAATCCTTCACCAGCTTTCCCTTTAGCATTGTTCTTTTTCCAAACATGGTAACCCTGTCAGCCAGCACCCCAATTTCCTTCTCCTCTTCTCCACTCCAGTCTGCATCATCATCATAAAGAACTTTCACTTTCTTTGGCTTGGCCCTGGTCTTCTTAACAGATTTTGTTAGTGCGACAGACATCCTAGCTGACTTCTTTGAAGAAGCCTTAGCCTTTGTGGATTTTGGTGTCTCAGCCACACCTGGAGCAAGTTTCTCCTCCTGTTGGACCAGGTCCAACCCAGTTTCTTCAATTTCAATAGCCTCAACAGGCTCTCTAACTTTTGCTTTTCCTTTTGCTGCTCTCTTCTTCTTGCTCTCCTTCAGGCCTTTTCCAATTTTTCTTCTTCTTCTCTCACATTGCTACGAGTAGCTCTAACTTTTGGAGCAGAAACACCAGCAACGTTAGAAATTTTCCTTTTCTTTGAAGGAACTAGGTGAGTTACCTTCTTGGATTTCTGATTCCTTCTTCTCTAGAGGTTATAAGACTCCCCCATTTTTCTCAACCTTTCTGTCAATGTTTCATCCCCCGATGAACCAGGTTCATTTATAGCTTTCTTCAGACTTGCAAGACATGTTGCAGCTTCCTCTACTATAATTCCCCCTAAATCAGTGACTCCTTCTCCCATAGTTTCAGGAATGGGACCATAAATTACCAACGTGGTACCATCCTCCCTAGATCCCCTCACATCTTCTTCTCCCTCTCTCTCAAGAATTCTTTCTTTTCTCCCATCCTTCTTCCTTCTAGAGATTTCGACATCAATAAAAGACCTACCAACACGAATCTTTTATTAGCAGAAGTAAATTCAGAGTCGACTTCAAGATTACCTTTTTCAGAACTAGTTGAACCAGGTGCTTCTTCCTCATTAGCTGATTTAAATGATTCACTAGATGAATCTGACTTAGTACTTTTGTCTTCTTTGATAAGATCCTCCAAGAATTTTTCTCTAGCCTCAGAAGCAATAGATTTTCGGGCAAGAACTTTAACTCGACGATTCTTGGGGGAAGGATTAGGGTTTAGAGTGGGTTCAAGAACGGGTGTATTTTCAGGGAATGATGGAATTTCTGGTGATTCGGAGCTGTAAACAGATGGAGAATTGGAGACAGATTCAGAATTTCCTCCATCGTAATCACGATTAGGTGAGGAATTAGATGAGGAAGCTGGTGGAGGTGAAGACATTTTTTTTTTAGAGGAAAGGACGAGTTTTGCAGGTTTTGGGTAGTGTATTATGAGTTAACCTTGGTTGAAGGAAGCTTTATGAAGAGAAGAGTAATGATTACCTTTTATAACATATGGCCATTAATTTTACAACAGANTTTTGATAATCTTTCGTACCATGCTCTTGGTGCCTGTTTGAGACCATATAGAGCCTTGTCGAGTTTGTATATGTGGTCAGGTGATTCCTTGCTTTCAAAACCAGGAGGCTGCTTGACAAATACATTTTCCTACAGATAACCATTTAGAAAGACACTTTTAACATCCATTTGATGAAGAGTGAATTCCGTGTGTGCAGCAAATGCTATAAGAAGTCTGATTGCCTCCAGTCTTGCCACAGGGGCAAGGTCTCATCATAGCCAATTCCTTCTTCTTGACTATATCCTTGAACAACTAATCTTGCCTTATTTCTTGTAACAGTTCCATCCTCATCGAGCTTGTTCCTAAAGACCCACTTGGTGTTAATTACAGATCTATCCAATGGCCTAGGTACCAAGTGTCATACTTGACTTCTTTCAAAATGATTCAGCTCTTCTTGCATGGAATTTACCCAATCAACATCTTGTAGGGATTCCCCAATGTTCTTTGGTTCGATCATGGATAGAAAGGCATCAAATGCACACAGATTTTTCAAGGATGATCTTGTCTTGATTCCAGATGCCAAATCTGTTATGATGTTCTCAAGAGGGTGAGAACTCTGATATCTGTGTGGCTTAAGTACCAGTTGTTCATTCCTAGATGATTCCATGATGTCTTGTTGTTGTAGAGCAGGATCAGGGACAGGTTGCATATGTTGAGTTCCCCCTGTCATAATGCTTAGGGTAGTTGAACCTGTTCCATCACCTGTTCCACCTTTTATGCTTGCCTCAGTGTTATCACTGCTTCTTACCAGTCCAAGCTCCTCATCTTCAGGTTCCTATCTCTCAACAAGAATGTTAGTTTCATCAAAGACAACATGTANTATGTGATGAATATCCCAAGAATACTCCCTCATCACTTCTGGGGTCAAATTTTCCTAGGGAATCTTTGCCATTATTATGCACAAAACACTTGCAACCAAAAGCCATAAAGTGGGATATGTTGGGCTTTCTCCCTTTAGTAATTCATAGCGAGTTTTATCTACTAGAAGTCTAGTCATGCATCTATTGATTATGTAGCAAGCAGTATTTATTACTTCAGACCAGAAGCTGTGAGGTAGTTTGCTAGACAGGAGCATGGTTTTTGCCATGTCTTCAAGAGTTCTGTTTTTCCTTTCAACAACCCCATTTTGTTGTGGGGTTCTAAGAGCAGAAAAATTATGATTAACACCATGTTCATCACAGAACTCAGCAAACTTAATATTCTCAAATTCAGTACCATGGTCAGATCTTATTGATGCCAGTTGATGTCCCAATTGATTTTGAGTTTTCTTGACAAATGAGGTGAACATATCAAATGCTTCATCCTTAGATGCCAGGAATAAGGTCCAAGTGAACCTTGAAAAATCATCAACTAGCACCATCACATATCTCTTACCACCTCTACTCAAAGTTCTCATAGGACCACATAGATCCATATGAACCAGTTCCAACGTCCTGGTGGTACTGACTATTTTCTTACTTTTGAAAGAGGACCTTACCTGCTTCCCCCTGGCACATGCCTCACAAACTTTGTCCTCCTTGAACTTAATGTTAGGAAGTCCTACCACTAAGTCCTTAGAGACTAGTTTGTTAAGCTGAGTTAGACTTGCATGACCAAGTCGTTTGTGCCACAGGAGGGGATCACTGTCCAACACACTTAGACAAGTGAGTTAATTTTCAGACAATGTGGACAAGTCTATGACATAGATGTTATTCATTCTTTTTCCCTGCAAAATAATCTTTTCAGTAAGCAGGTTAATCACAAAACATTTTGTGGAAGTAAAAGCAACCAGGTTACCTCTGTCACATAGTTGTGATACACTGGTCAGACTATATTTCAAGCCATCAATTAGATACACATGTTCAATAGATCGTGTATCATCCTTACTTACCTTACCAATCCCAATGATTTCATCTTTTTCCCATTTCCAAAGGAGACAGTTCCTCCTTTGAGACTTTCAAGTGAAAGGAATTATTCCATGTTCCTAGTCATATGCTTTGAGCAGTNGAATCAGAGGTTAGTCTTAAGAACCCAAACTAGTTTGGGTCCTTTTCTATGAGAGAATGGATGAATCAAATTTTTCCTGGCCCAATTTGGCAGCCAGTTTTTTTCTTTTACAAACCTCTCATTTTTCGACTAGCCTGCTCTTTTGCAGTACACTCATATTTGTAGTGTCCCGTCTTACCACAATGGGTGCAGATTTAATTCTCTGGAAGAGTTAGATACTTATTTTTGGGATCCCACTTGGGAAGTTGGCTTCCAAAGCCAATCCCTCTCCTGTTGCTACTATGATTCTCTTGAAGCCNATCAACAACCTTTTTACTTGATCCTAGCTATAGCTTTAAGTTTTCAGATTTTAGTTCTAGAATCTCAGTTTCAAGATGATGAACCTGGTTCAACAAGTCAGTGTTTTTCTTTTCAGATCCACTGACTCTGATTTCCAAGTTTATGCATTTTTCTTTTAGCATTTCACATTATTTAGATTGTTGATCATTCTCTTTGGTTGTTTCCTCAGAATCATCTATGAAATCAAGTAGCAACTCAGAGAGTTTTTCCTTAGATAGGAACTTTACTTTGTTTTTAAGATGAGAGATACTTACCTCTGGTTCTTCATGTGATTCCTTATCAGATTCTCCAATTTCCATGAGCGCCTGATCTTCAGTCTCCCCATCTTCTGATTCTTCATCTGAACTTTCCCCCAAGCAGCAACCATAGCCTTTGTTGTCTTTGTCTTGGGTTGAACTTGTTCCTTACTCATGTTCCTTCTCTCATATATTTCCTTTTTCCACTCTACTTAATGAGATGGTCAGTCTTACTACATTTATAGCATCCCTCGTTGGTTGGTCTTTCTGGAGCCTTTGCTTTGTTGTAGTTTCCTCCTCTAGAGATGCCTTTCTTCCTCATGAGAAAGTTTCTGAATTCTTTGGTGATCATGGCCATCTCATCATCTTCCAGATATGCTCCCTCAGTGATTCTTAGGGCTAGACTCCTCTCCTTCTTTGGACCATCCATCTTCATTGTCTGCCTTCTCAGTTCATAGGCAGTGAGGTTTCCAATTAGCTCATCCAATCTGAGGGTTGCCATATTTTTAGATTCCTAGATAGCAGTGATTTTGCTTTCCCAAGAAATAGGCAAGACCCTTGTTAGAATCTTCTCAACCTTGTCATCTTCAAGAATGATTCTTCCAAGAGACTTCAGTTCATTAGTCAAGGTTGTGAACCTTGTGTACATCTCTTGAATAGTCTCTCCTTCTTTCATAGTGAAGTTTTCATACTGAGAGTATAGTAGAGTACCTCTTGACCTTTTCACCTGAGGTGTTCCTTCATGGGCTACTTGCAAGGTGTCCCAAATCTCTTTGGCAGTCGTGCAGCTTTGGATTCTGTTGTACTCGTCTGGACCTAGTCCACATACTAGCCATTTTTTGGCCTTTGCATTCTTCTCCCATTTCTTTAGATCCTCAGCAGTGCGATCAGCTCTTGCCTTTGGTATATCTATACCATCAGCAGTCTTCATCATGGTGGCTAGAGGACCATCAGTGACTATGTCCCAGAGTTCATAGTCTTCTCCGATTAGGTGATCCTTCATCCTATTTTTCCACCATGAGTAGTACTGGCCATTGAAGAGTGGTGGCCTTGCAGTTGATTGACCTTCCCAATTTCCAGGTGGTGCACTCATCTTGATCTTCTCCAAGGTGTTAGCCTTTCAAGGATAACCCGCTCTGATACCAATTGATGTTTTAGAATTCAATACCATACAAGAATATAGGTTACTTTGTGTGGTACCCAATTTTCGAGTGTTGTCTCAGTAGAAGAACCTGGTTCTCCTTCGTGTTCCAACTATTACTGTTGCGGAATAATAAAAAGCAGTAAAGTAAAAACACAGATATTTTTACGTGGAAAACACCTGGCTCGAAAGGTGAAAAAACCATGACCTACTCCTCAGTAGGATTTGCTCAACTCTTCACTAAAAACTCTGAGCCAAACGGACTTACAAAATAAAATCTTTTGTAATCCTAAGGATTAACTCTAACCCTTTGTAGTAACTAGCCCCTAGCTAATTTCTACACACCTCAAGATAACTCTAACTTGATCAATACGTACCTATTACAATTGCTTATATGAAAGCTGATAGATACAATATTAAAAACTCCTACTACAATCAAATAGACTCAATAAATAATCAGATGGATCTGGTTCTTCTAGTTGAATTGTAGCCTTTGTATCGCACAATGATTCTGCTAGCAAAAATTAACTCTGGGAATTTTTCTTTCAGACTTTGATTCACTTCAGCTTTGTGCGTCTCGAATTCCAGCAGAAATACATCAAGTATTTATAGAGTCAGTCGTTGAGCTTGTCTTCCAATTCCAGTTCAACTCTACCTAGGTGACCTAATTCGAACCAAACTCAACTTCCTTTCTTTTGTTACTTTCCTTGCTGAATTCGACTTCAATTAATCAGATCAGTTTGCAACCTTTTCACATTAGGAGACAATCTCTTGGTTCATTGATATTTCATATTCAAAACATCTCCTGCATATACGGTTCATGTGCCAGCTCGTCAATTCGCGATGTCTGCTCTGATGGACCTGGTTCAACTGGTCACCCTTTTGTCAATCTTCAAAACTATGCAGTGGCATGGGTCAACACATTTTTGATATGACGATATCAAAGGATAATTAGCTATACATAATAGTTTACCGTAATAAATCATGCATATACGTGCATTTTCAGCCCAAACTTTTAGCAAAATGAAGCAAGTTAGACAGGAAAATTAAGTTATACATATAAATATTTTTAAATGATATTATAGTCAATATAACAAAATTTTTATTATGTTATCAGTCTTATCATTAATATTTACCACTTATTATCTTATAATTAATGGTTTCTTGTGTAAATATTTGTCTACTACCAATATATAAAACTTAAAACTCTTTATATAATAAGAAATAATTGAACTGAGAATGAAAAATGTTTCGTCCATGCCACTGGCGTACCTTTAACATAATATGTATTGCTCGCATTACAGTGGCGTAGCCAATAAACTGATCAAGGATGTTCAAACTTTAAACAAGTCAATAAATTTTTATGTTGTGGTGTGACAAAATTATAAATATCAGTCTAATCAACATTTAGTTAAATAATAAAATACTTGTAATCAAACTATAATTTTATAATCTAAATTAACATAAAAAAGACAACAATAAAAATTTTACTAATAAAAGTAAGCATAAAATTAAAGAAAAGAGAGACTCGAGAGGGTATGTAGTATGTACTCTGTAAAGAGCTTTTGTTGAATTTCTTTTGCAGAACTTGACTTTTAAATTATAAAATTTTGTTTAAGAAATAACTATTAATAAAAAACTACTTTTAAGATTAGTTATTTGTATTTATATATATTTTAAGTTTTATGAGTTATTTATTTAATAAAATTAGATTGAGAGTCAAATAGACCATACATGCGGCGGTCTCAGTTTAATTTTAGCAAATAAAATGTGCAGATAACTTTGAACCCTGTGAATAACATATCGCTGTGAACACTCTAAATCACTGGACTGCCTTACTCAACTATGTTAAGGGTATTCAAAATATAATATATAGTGATATAAAGCAGTATTTGACTTATATACCCAGTATAATTTTTCAGCAAAGAATGATCATTTGGCCACCCTAGACATAGTGTGGCTATGCCACTGGCTTGCAGTTATTGGAAGAAGAAAGTCAACAAAACTAAACTGGCTAAAATCTATGTCTTGATTTTACTTTGTCTATAAGTAAAGCGTCATGATTGGGAAAAATACGACATGACATGTAGTTGTTTAAAGGAAGGATACGTGGAACAAAAGATGGGAATTGTCACCGAACGCAAATTGTCACCGAAAGGAATAACGATCATAAAGGAGTATTAAATGCTCTGTGCCCGGTAACATTTAATATAAAATATTTTGCAGCATTAAGGATGATGGACTGTTACAAGGTATTTGTCATTTATGTCCAATGTTACATCTTCATCAATAACCCTCATAATTGACATTAAAGAAGCACAAGATCCTAGGTCTTACTTCTCTAGACATAGCTATAAATAGAGAGCTCATTTATCATTGCGAATGACACGAATTTTGTGGCTAACTTACACTGCATTCTATACAATATTTTTAATACAATTTTACTTTCTCGCTTTTGATCTTATCATCGTTGTGCCCGGAAACCTTGTTCCCGGATTCATCAACTCTGCCATTCTATTTATATTCTAAGTTTAAGTTTTTTTATATTTCATCAGTTATTTCATTACTTTTTGGATCAAATAAATTCACTTGTTTAGAAACCACGAACAAATTCAATTGTACATTTTTCGGGTAGACAGTTTGGCGCCCACCATGAGGCCTGGAAAGTCGTGCAGTTAAATTTATCCTTGACTTATGTCTTTGATTATTTTGTCTTAGCAAAAATCACAAAAGAAATGGCAGATAACACAGTTAACGGTGCACGCAACCCTGAAATTCAAGGGGAGCAGCCTCATTTTGAGGATACAATCAGTGACACCCGCAATAAGGAGAATGACGCTACACCAGTGCATGACGGGTGATACCCTCGACAGGTTCGGGAGAAGACTCCTGATGATGCTGATGAGGAGCATGTAGCGGATGCAGTGAGGAACCTGCAAGATCAACAGGCAATCATTCTAGGCCATCTCATGCAGCAGGATCATGTTATAACGGAATTAAAGCATGCACTATCAGGTGCTTCAAATAATGCGAACAGGCGAGATCTAATTCCTCCTGAGGTTCCCGCAAACCAAACAACGCGGAGAGTCGACAACAACACTCCCAGGAGAGAAGTTGGCTTTGACGGGGCCGGGGGGAGAAGATCCAGCCTCAACAACGATAATGATCCGTTCAAGGAATAACATTTAAGGTTCATGAAGGAAGTAAACGCCCGCATGGGCCAAATCCTCGGCGCACCACTAGTATTGAAGGGACCAAATTCAAAGAACTATATCCAATTACCGTACAAGCCGAGTGCGGCCCCAGAGTGCCGAAGTATGACAGAACTTCAGATCCATAGGAGCACATTACCACTTATACAACAGCGGTGAAAGGGAATGATTTGGATCCTCATGAAATTGAGTCATTGTTGTTGAACAAATTTGGTGAGACTCTCACGAGGGGAGCTTTAGCGTGGTATTCATTATTTTTCGAGCATTCCATAGATTCTTTTGAGATGCTCGCGGATTTTTTCATCAAGGCCCATGCCGGTGCCAGAAAGTTACAGGCCCGAAAAGTCAACATATTCAGGATCGCGCAGGGAGAATCTGAGTTATTACGGTAGTTTGTCACCCGATTCCAGAAGGAAAGGATGTTGCTATCGGCAGTCCCGGATGAATAGGCATCTGAAGCGTTCACGAAAGGTTTAAATCCGAGAAGTTCGGATGCTTCCCGGAAATTGAAGGAAAGCCTGCTCGAGTTTTAAGAGATGACTTGGGAGGATGTCCACAACCGGTACGAGTCGAAAATAAGGATTGAAGATGATCAGGCCGGCTTTCCATCGTCGACCAAAGGACGGGATAAGAACAGAGAAAAAATAAAAGATGATATTGACACAGATAGACGCACTTCGAGAGGTCGGTTTTTTCCCTACGAGTGGACAGAAGGTCGTGGCAAGAGTTTCCGGACAATGGATAGGTTCAGCGTG
Organism: Nicotiana knightiana; assembly: GCA_005239525.1. NCBI lineage: Eukaryota > Viridiplantae > Streptophyta > Magnoliopsida > Solanales > Solanaceae > Nicotiana > Nicotiana knightiana. The sequence continues at coordinate 71,043 of ML401410.1, read as the reverse complement.
GATAGAAGGACCGATCATGGCCGAAATAACAGATCTCTGTAGGAAAGAGAAATCTCGGGGTCGCAAGATTCTTCTTACTTAAAATTATCAGAATACAATTTCTATGTTAGTGTCGTAGAGTTCGTGTCAGTCATGAGGAATATTAAAGAGGCACGATTCCCAAGACCTATGAAATCTGATCCCAGTTAGAGGGCTCCCAATTTACGGTGTGAATATCACGGCACTAACGACCATCGGACTGGGGACTACCAGCACCTTCAGGAAGAAGTGGATACGCTGTTAAAGAATGGACACCTTAGAGAATTTTTGAGCGACCAGGTCAAAAATAATTATGGTCGGAACAAGGATGACGTTGAAACCTCGAAAGTAGGAGAGGAACCTCCACGCCAAACAGTCAACATGATCTTCGGAGGGAATGAAATTAACAGGTTTACCTTTTCGGCAGCAAAAAAGTCAAAAATGTCGATAACACATAGTAAAAGGCTCTGGGAAGATGATATCACATTCACGGACGAAGATGCAGATGGATTACTTCTACCACACAATGACGCACTGGTACTTTCTTTAAATGTGTTAGATTTTACAATTAAACATGTTTTAGTGGATCCAGGAAGTTTCGCTAATATCATACAATGGAGAGTACTGGAGCAAGCTAAACTCACCGGAAGCATTATCCCGATAATGAAACTCCTTGTTGGATTCAACCTCGCAAGCGTGACAAATAGGGGAGAAATTTTGCTGCTCACAAACGCTGAAGGAGTGATGAAGACAACTCCCTTTGAAGTGGAAGATGGAGACATGGGATATAATATCATCTTGGGAAGACCATGGTTGCACGAGATGAAAGTTGTGCCTTCAACATATCACCAATTGTTAAAGTTTATAACACCTGAGGGGATCAAACAGATAAGATGTGAAACCAACAACAAGGGAGATGAATGCAATTTTGGTCTCCAGTAGTAAAGGAAAAGAACGTGTGGCGTAGAAATTACCGGAACTGACACATGCCCCCAAACCAGAGGAAGATAACCCAGAGATAGAAGAGTTGGAGCAATATCAGGTGCCAAGGTATTTTCAAGTACCAGAAGAGACGGACGCGACGAAGTCCACAGTAGAAAAACTGGAGCAAGTTGCGTTGTTCGAAGAATTCCTAGAAAGGAAATTCCATTTGAGAACATGACTGCACCCAGAACTTAGGTCTGCTTTTATTAAATTCCTTAAAATTAACTACTGATTGTTTAGCATGGTTACATGAGGATATGAAAGGAATCCCAACAGAGATAGTCGTGCACAAGTTGAGCTTGGATCCTAACATACCTCCGGTAAAACAAAAGAAGTGTCATATTGCTAAAGCAAGGGATAAATTCATCAAAAAAGAGGTAACCCATTTACTTAAGATAGGCTCAATCCGAGAGGTAAGATATCTAGACTGGTTAGCCAACATAGTTATAGTACCTAAGAAAAATAATAAATTTTGCATGTGCGTAGATTATAAGGGTCTTAATAAGGCACACCTGAAAGACTCATTCCCATTACCAAATATTGATCAAATGATTGATTCTACGTCCGGACACGAGTTAATAAGTTTCCTCGATGCTTATTCTAGGTACAACCAAATGAAGATGAACCCAGAAGATCAGGAAAAGACTTCGTTTATAACGAATTTTGATATATATTGTTACAATGTGATGCCCTTCAAGCTGAAGAACACCGAAGCCACTTATCAATGGCTCGTAAATAATATGTTCAAAAAACAAATTGGAAAGACTATGGAAGTATATATAGATGATATGCTCATTAAGTCTTTGAATGCAGGTGACCACTAGAAACATGTAATGATCCGGCCGGTCGTTTTGAGAATTTAAGCTCCATTCGATGGCATAAGGCTTTGAGAAGCTTCACATTATATTTATCGGCCTGTGTGCATGGTTGGATTCAGTTACTAGATGATTCGGAGTCGAATTGGAAGAAGGATTCTTGTTTTGGAAGCTTAAGCGGTGAAATTTGACCGAAATTTGACTTTTATGTGTAAACGGCTCTGGAATAAGTTTTGGATGATTTCAATAGTCTCGTATGGTGATTTTGGACTTAGGCGCGCATCCGGATTTGGATTTGGAGGTCCGTAGAGTAATTTGAGGTAATTCGGCGAAAGTTGAAAAACATTTGAAGTTTGGAAAATGGAGAAGTTTGACCCACAGTTAAATTTTTTGATATTGGGGTTGGAATGCGATTCCGAGAGTTGGAGAAGCTCCGTGATGTCATTTGGGACTTGTCTACAAAATTTGGCGTCATTCGGGGTTAAATTAATAGGTTTTGACACGAGTTTTAGATGTTGGAAGATTCGAAAGTTCATAAGCTCGATTCATGGTGCGATTCGTAGTTCCATCGTGGTTTGATATGATTTGAGACCTAGAGCGGGTACCTATTAGGTCATATACCTTTTTTTATGCTTGGACGGGGTCTCAAGGGCCCCGCGTGTGTTTCGGACGAGTTGCAGATAATTTCCATGGTTTTGGAGAGGGCTGAGTTCTGGTGTAATCGCACCTGCGGACCTTGGGCGCAGGTGCGATGGTTGCAAGTGTGATGGAGGAGGTTCAGGTGCAGGAGGAGCTAGTATGGGCACTCTTCGTAGATGCAGATAATAGAAGCACACGTGCGGCGCTGCTGGAGCGGATTCTTGGGTGCATAAGCGGAGTGGAGCGCAGGTGCGGTTGGCCATGCGCACCTGCGGTTGCGTAGATGCGGCTAAGTTTGTCACAAGTGCGGAAGTCTTGGAAGATTCATATAAGTCGAGGGTTGTCTATTTTTCTTCATATTTTGAGTTATGGACTCTGGATTTGGGAGCGATTTTGGGGAGTTTTCAAGCTAACCGATTGGGTAAGTATTCTTCACCTAGTATTGAATGTATTCCACGATTTTACCTTCATTTCTATCATTAAATTTTTGTTTTTGTTTGGGGAAAGTGTTGATCTTTGAAGAAAATTTCTAAAACTAAAAAATCATAATTTGAGGGACGAAATAGTATCGGAGTTTGTAATTTTTGTATGGATGAACTCATATTAGAATGGGTGATTGGATTTTGTAAAAATTGTCGGGTTCCGAGATGTGGGCCCGAGGGTCGGATTTTAGGTCAACATTTGGATTTTTGTTAAAGATTTAGACTTTATGATCCGGAATAGTTTCTTATGAATTTTATTTGTGCATTGAAGTTATTTTGGTTAGATTTGAGCCGTCCGGAGGTCTTTTCACCCGAGGAGTTCATTTTAGAGTACTAGGTCGCCGTCTTTGAGGTAAGTATCTTGCCTAACCTTGTGTGGGGGAACTAACCTATAGGATTTGATTCTTCTATGTTGATTGTAGTCCGTGTGAGGTGACGAGTGCGTGCTCAGACTTATTTGTGGGAAGTTGGCCTTTAGGGTTCTTAGGTCCTTATATTTTCCGTGTATGAAGTTATTATCGATACGTTGGGTTCCTACTTGCTATTTTCACTTCGACATGCTTTAATTAAAGATAATTGCTTTAGGATTTCCTCTTACTGTCTAATTGAAGGTTATTTGACTTAATTGAAGATTTTACCCTTTTATCGTCATGCTATATTTTTTCATAAATTGCCTATCTTTAATTGAAATCACTATTATCTCATCCTATAATTGTTTAGCTTTAATTGGAGTTACAATTATCTTCTGGTGCTTATCCATAATTGAATTGTTGAACCTTTCGTAATTTCCCAGCCTAAAAAGGAGTTTAGACAACCTCTACCTTAGATGACTTTCCTTTATTTGGGACTATTTGACTCGTGTTGGCTTCTTATTGTTGATTTGAATATTGTGAAATTGTTGCTACATTATTTGCTTTACTCTTGTTAAGATGTTCTCTTTACATCTAGCATTTCTTTACTGTGGTCATTCCTTGTGAATGAGTTCTATCGTTTTCTTTGTGATTTAATGTTCTTGAATTGTTTTACTCGTCGTACTTTGTATTACTGTCATTGTTTCTTTTGTACTTGATGTGGTGATGTACGAGTTTTTCCGTCATGCTATAACTGTTATCTATGTCGTATGCGCTGCATATTTACTTTGGGACTACAAACGTATTCCGGGAGATCTCCCTGTATTGCATATTTATTTTGGGACTACGGACGTATTCCGGGAGATCCCACTGCACTGCATATTTATTTTGGGACTACGTACGTATTCCGGGTGATCCCCCTGTACTGTATATTTATTTTGGGACTATGGATGTATTCTGGGAGATCCCCCTGTACTGCATAATAAATTCGGGACTACGGGACGAGATCCCGGTAGATTTCCCTGTTGATATATCTTTGTTCGGAGCCGTTAATCTTCTACGATTAGGTGTCACAGGGTGACCTATACTCGAAGGATATGTACTTGAAAAGTTGTATTTGAAAAGTATTTATCTTGAAGAAACTATGTTTGAAAAATATTTATTTGAAAAGTATTTATCTTGAAGAAACTATACTCGAAGGATATGTACTTGAAAAGTTGTATTTGAAAAGTATTTATCTTGAAGAAACTATGTTTGACAAATATTTATTTGAAAAGTATTTATCTTGAAGAAACTATACTCGAAGGATATGTACTTGAAAAGTTGTATTAGAAAAGTATTTATCTTAAAGAAACTATGTTTGAAAGACATTTATTTGAAAAGTATATTTGAAAAACATTTATCTTGAAAGAACTATGTTTGAAGGACATTTATTTGGAAAGTTTATATTTGAAAAGTAATTATCTTGGAAGAACTATGTTTGAAAGATATTTATTTGAAAAGTTTATATTCGAAGGGAATATATTTCAAAAAAATTTCCTATTGGAAAGGATTATATTCTAAATATTTGAATATAAAAAAAACTTACGCGTGAAAGTTACATTTGAAGGATTTGACTAATTTATTGGGATTGTTGACTAGGCCTGATGTGGAAACTATTGTAGTGCTAAGTTACTACTTGCCCTTGCGGTGTTGTGATTTTCAGATTTAGGTTGTGTTCCCATCCACCCTTTTGTGTCTTATTATGGTGTTCCATTATTACTTGTTGTTTTTCCTTCCTTATTGTAGTTGCTACGTTTTTAGCCATATCGTGTAGTCATTAGATAGATGTCATGTTCTGTCATTCCTATACTTATGCTTGTTCAGTTTATTAGACCAGTGGGTGTCTTGACTAGTCCTCGTTACTACTTCACCGAGGTTAGTCTTGATACTTACTGGACACCGTTGTGGTGTGCTCATGCTACACTTCTGCACATTTTTGTGCAGATCCAAGTATTGATCGTTAGTAGCTGTGCGGATATTTGCTGAGGAGACTCAAGGTAAACATGTTGCTGCGTTCTTAGGCTTCGGAGTCACCTTCTTACTTTATATTCAAATTGTTTTCTCTCATTCCCAAACAGTTGTATTTAGAAGTGTTAGCGACTCTGTAGAGCTTATGACTTGTACTACCGGTTTTGGGAAATTGTAAATTTTGTAAAGATTTCTACATCGATATTGTTAGATTTCCTTTATTATTGTTGTTATTCAATAAATGTTAGGCTTACCTAGTCCCTAAGACTAGGTGCCATCATGATACCTAACGGAGGGGAAATTGGGGCGTGACAAAACATTTACAAGAAACATTCGACATCCTGAGGGAGCACAATATGAAACATAACTCCAAGAAGTGTGCGTTTGGGGTCAGTTCAGGTAAATTTCTAGGATTCTTGGTCTCACAAAGGGGAATTGAGGTAAATCCTGAGAAAATCAAGGCCATAGAGGACATCCCGTATCAACTGTTTAACGTAAAAGAAGTCTAGAGGCTCAGAGGGAGATTGACAGCTTTGAGCAGGTTCATTTCTTGTTCATAAGAAAAATGTTATCGCTTCTTCGCACTACTCAAAAAGAAAAACAGCTTCGAATGGACACTGGAGTGTCAACAAGCCCTGAAGGAATTGAAGAAATATTTGTCTACCTCGCGGTTTCAGAAGTTGCGGTAAGTGCAGTTTTAGTCCGAGAGGGCGAAGGTATGCATATCCCATTTATTATGTTAGCAAAATTTTAACGGGAGAAGAAACTCGCTACCCACATCTAGAAAAGCTGGCCTTAGCTCTCGTATTCGCTGCTCGGAAGCTAAGGCCCTACTTCCAATGCCACCTGATACCTGTGGTGACTACTTTCCCTTTGAGAAATATCCTTCATAAACTCGAGCTCTCGGGTAGATTGTCCAAATGGGATGTCGGAATGAGCGAATTCGATATAGAATACAAACCGAGGACTGCAATTAAGTCTCAAATCTTGGCTGACTTCGTGGCCGACTTCAGTCCAGGACTATTGCCTCTGGCAGCCAAGGAGGCAATAATGGTGTTAGAATTGTCATCGGGAGCTTGGACCTTATTTACGGACGGAGCTTCAAACATAATCAGATTATTCTTAATTACGCCTTTGAGGGAAACCTTAAGGCAATCCATCAAAATGATTCCTTTAACTAACAATGAAGCAGACTCGAATTGGTCCGGGGACTTGACTCCGAAGTCATCGAAATCAAACGTGATTCGCAATTGGTGGTAAATCATGTCTATGGAATTTTTCACACCAAAGAGGAATGTATGCAACAATATGTGGTAAAGGTTCAGGCTTTATTGGCTCAATTCCGAGAATGGTCAATAACTCATATTTCGAGGGAAGATAAACCGGAAGCAGATGCATTGGAAAATTTGGGCTCATCAACAGAAATCCATGTATCGGAATCAGGGATGGTAGTACAACTAATGAACTCAACCTTGGACACAGATAACTTTGAGGTAAATTTGACTAGTTTGGTCTAGGACTGGAGAAATGAAATAATCGATTATCTCGAACATGGAAAGTTTCCCGGAAACCCTAAAGCATCAAGAGCATTACGCGCTAATGTTGCACGTTATAGCTTTAAGAAAGGCCAATTGTACAGAAAATCCTTTCTAGGCCTGTTGGCCTGGTGTTTAGGAGCATAAGAAGCTAACTATGTCATGAGAGAAGTCCATGAAGGGATATGCAGCAACCACTCAGGTGTAGATTCTTTGGTGCTGAATTAGTTCGGGCAGGATATTACTGGCCCCGTATGGAGCAAGATGCCAAAGACTTCGTATGAAAATGTGATAAGTTCCAACGCTACGCACCATTAATACATCAACCGGCAGAACCCCTACATTCGGTTCTGTCCCCGTGGCCATTTATAAAATGGGGGATGGACATCGTTGGACCACTACCACCGGCTCCCAGAAAGGTAAGATTTTTTTAATTTTAACTGACTATTTTTCTAAGTGGGTGGAAGCAAGTCCTTATCAGAAGATAAGAGAACGTGAAGTGGTCGACTTCTTGTGGAAAAATATAATTTGCAGGTTTGGAATACCAAAAGAGATTGCATGCGACAATGGGCCGCTCATCGACGCAAAAGTTACTAAGTTCCTTGAAGAACTGAAGATAAAAAGGATTACCTCTTCACCTTATCATCCGAGCACGAATGGTCAAGAGGAGTCAACAAACAAAGCGATTATTCAAAATCTCAAGAAGAGGTTAGAAGCAGCAAAAGGCAAATGGCCCGAAGAATTACCTAGGGTTCTACGGGCCTACCGAACAACGACCAAGTTAAACATGGGAGAAACCCCTTTTTTCCACTGTATGTGGTGCAGAAGCTTTGATACCGGTGGAAGTGGGGGAACCAACCCTAAGGTATTTCGAGGCGAATGAAGAATCGAACAACGAGGCAATGCTAATCAACTTGGAGATGCTCGAGGAACGCAGGGACTAGGCGCATGTCAGAATGGCGGCTAAAAAGCAAATAAAGGAGCGATATTATAATCGAAGAGCCAACCTATAATATTTCAAAGTAGGAGACTTGGTCTTAAGGAAGGTAACTCAAAACACTCGGGAACTCAACGCGGGCAAGTTAGGACTAACATGGGAAGGCCCTTACTAGGTTTCAGCTATCACTGGGAAAGGATCATACGGTTGGAGAACCAAAACAGAGAAAAATTTCCCAACAACTGGAATGTGGCTGCCTCAAAATATAGTATTGCTGACGAACAACAGTCAAACGGAAAGTGTGTGCTGCACCCTTTTTCCCTTCCTTCAGTTTTTGTCCCAATTGGGTTTTTTTTGGCAAGGTTTTTAATGAGGCAGCGACGGAAAGCATACTACGAAGACAGCAGTGATAAGACCTTTGATAACAAGGCAAACAAGCAAGTTTTCACTCAGGGGTGATTAGATAATCTTTTCTTCGATAGCGATTCCCACTGAGAAGTTAAGTTTGCTACCGAACGGGGTTTACCTGATCGTTCACGAGCACAAACCACTAGAGAACTGTTAGATATTCTTTCGCTCGATAGCATGTGTTCCTAATGGGAAACAAGATATGTTGCCGAGTGAAGGAATACCTAGAAATTTACCGGTGGGATCTTCGAAGATACAAGACTTCCAGAGTTCCAATTCGCATTCTTCGCATTCAAATACTGGGGGAATAATATGAGGTTACGACAACACCGAATGACAGGTAACACTGAATTCCATGTTAATCGGGGAAATAAAATTCGGAACAGAATACATCATCAAGATCGGGGACTGCGCATCCAGCTTCGAAGAAACAAGTTATACAAGATAACCACAAGTCATGGCAATTTCTTTATAGCCACAAGTCATGAAAATTTCTTTTCTGCATAGAAAAATGCTTATGTACTTTTGAAAATAGAAGGAATTGAATGAATGAAATTCTTTTGTTTTTATCTTGTTTCTTGTCTAAATGATGATTAATTTTACCATTTGAGAGTTAAACAAGTACTTCAAATGTTTGTGCTGTAATGAACAGGAGACGTCCTCTTCAAGAGCACCATAAACATAAGAGGCACTCTCTTATAAAAACCCTCATGTTAAAGTGTTGGTTCCGGAATAATTAATGCCCGGAACCCATAATGTCATCAGGGAAAAATAAACCTGAAGTCGCATACAAAAAAAGACGCAAAAACAAACTTGCGCAAATACTTATCGAAACCCTCATGTAAAAGGTATAATTCTCGGAACCAAATTGCTTCGAAGAAAAAGCATCCGAGATTACACATAATAAAGCACGAACAGAACAACATGCGCAGAATACTTGAGCAAGTACGAAAGTTAAAGACTACATGAATATTCGAATGAAGGTAAAACTCAAACGATACTTGAGAAAAAATATGTTTTTATTTACAAGGACACGTCAAAATGGCAAAGGTACAAAATAGAAAAAGAAATAAAAAGCTAAACAGCAGCGTCTCCAGAACCAGGAGGAAGAGAAGTATCTGCATTCCCAGGAGTAGTAGATGGTTCCACTTATGGCTCAACATTTTCCCCAGCTTGGTCTTCGGCATCATCACCTTTCGATCCCTCTTCAGCTTCCAAAAACTCGGAACCAGAATCAGAAGAACTAGGAGCGTCAGACTGCATCGGGAGTCCACTTTTTGCAGCCAACTCAAGCTCTCGGGCCTTAGCAATTTCGACATCAATGTCAATGATACTAGTTTTGGACTCTTCCAAGGTTTTTTTCCTCATGCTATACATGGAATAATTTTTTTGAACAATGAGGGAAGCCGCCAGGGGCTTGAGTTCTTCTTTTAGTTGAGCCACCTCAGCGGAAAGGTTTTCTCAGGCGGACCTAACAGATTTGAGACTGACATCGAGCTCACAGACAGTTGAACTATAGGTCCTATTATGCTCGATAGTTTTCCTGTACCTCTCATACAACTGGACATGTTTCATGCCCACGGCAGCAAGCTCTTCATTTTAGAGTTCAAGGCCGCTCCAAATTAATCACTCTCTCGGTGGAGGCAGCCTCGTGGTCGGTTGCAGTGAGAACGGCGTTCTGGACTTCTGCCCATTTGGCATTGGCTTCATCGAATCGAACCCTCAACAGCCAATTTCTTGGCTAAAGGTTACCACTTCTTGCTGACTTAGCTGCAAATAAGCGTCCAAATAACGGCCTCGGTAGCCTTGGTTTCCAGTCCTGAGAGACAGAGAGCAGTTTGGTCTCGATCCGTCAAAAGTTTATCCCATTTAGAAGTAAGTTCTTCCTTCTCACAAATCAGCCTTTGAAGGCCCTCAGAAGCAAGAAAATTGGCCTACACAACAAGAAGAGGTAAAACGTATATTTGTTCAAAAGTATAGGAAATAGCAAAGGAAGAATGAAACATACAGCTACAGCGTTATGTATGGAATTGTTTAACAAACACTCTCCCAAGAGAGTCTGAATATTTCCCCAATCCTTCTCTGAAGCCAAAGGCTTCAGGTAGTTGGCAAGTTCCACCGGCTTTGTAAACATGTTGCACTCGATGGAGACTGTACAGGTAACACTCCTCCTCCTTTGTGGATCTTCAGAAGGGGCGGCATAATTTTTCCCCAAATTCCCATGAACTAGGACTGTGGAGGAGGGGCACCTTCCTCATGGTCAGGCGCGACCGATGCAGATAATATAGCAACAGTTGTTGGAAGAGTGGATGAAGATGAAAATAATGTAGTGGTTGATGGTGATGGTGAAGGTGGAGATGAAGCTGATGGAGTTTAAGAGTGAGAAGCAGCTGCATCAAATACAGTGACGGTTGTTTGGTGCTCGCCAACCGAAGAAGGCATGAACCCGGTACTAAGCCTCACAATACTGGTTACAGCAATTGGGCCCCGAGAGCGGGACTTGGAATTTTCCACCAAATCAAATTCTCCCTAAAGTGCTGAGATGTCATCTTCATATGTTGCAGTTATCTCAACAGATCGAGCATCTTGTTGAGATAATGAGGATCCTATCCTTCTATGTAAAGAAGCTCCTTCATCATTATCTTCTTCATCGTCGTTGATCATCACAGTGTCTATGACCGGCCCGAAAGGAGGACCAGTCACTATCTCCATCGGAGATGACTCGGGGGCATTAACCTTTTCCCTCTTATTCCTTTCCCTGATCGCAGAAGAATGCCTTCTTTTTGGTTGCTTGTTCTCTGGCCGGGGACTCCGTGAAGAAACGTTTGTGCCCGAAGCAGGCCCGGAGAAGCCTATTCAAGTCAGTGCCTCCTGAAGCAACCTCGCCACATCAGCAGGGTCAATCAAAGCATCCTCCTCGGGGACATCAACTGAGCTTGCAGGTAGATCTAATTTCGTAAACAAGTCAAAAGGGTTCAACCAAGATTTTCATATACAAAAAGTGGAAACAAGGTAAATTTAAGTTACCATAGTTTTTGTCCTTCCACCCGTATTTAATGGATAGCTTTTTCCACAAACGGGTTTCGGGCGTTGTGATGTCCAAGATCTTATAAACCCATAGGTCCAAGCCCTCTACCACCGGCGGGATCCATCAACTCGTTGAAACAAATGAAGATTGAAGGATCAATGAAAACATGAAAGAATATTTAGTAAGAAGAGGTGTATTAAAGAGAACTTACGAGAACGGTTCCAAGAAACCAGAAAGGATGAAGACGTTGTTGGAAAAATGTCACTGGTGGCAACTGCAACAAACTGTTCCATCCACCCTCGTTGTCGTCGTCCATGCTTGATAGTAGAGCATGGTGACCACGGTTGCAAAGGTTTATCATTTCCCCACATAAGATTTTTGGGGAATAAAGACTCATCATATGAGCTAGGGTTAGCACCTCTCCCATTTCTAGGAAAAAGCACCGAAGGCAGGTGTCACAACCCCAAATACAAATCCGACCGTGATGGCACCTATCATGATACTAGGCTAGCCAAACCCCCGGGAAAACAACATAAGGACTTTCCCTTAAATTCGTAACTATTCGATATTCCACAAAATTATTCTGATTAAGCAGTTTAAAGCAACAAAACGAATAATATAGCTTATACACTATCCCAAAAACCTGGAGTCAACCGTCATGAGCATCTACAACCAATACAACGTACTACTATTTCTTTACTACAACCAGTTCTAGGAATGATATCAAATAACATGATAACAAGGGAAAGAGGACATGCTGCGGACGCCAAACAGCTACCTCAAAATCCCGAACCAAACTCCAAGAGAATGTGAAATCAGTTAGCGCTATGATCCATCACCTGAATCTGCACACAAGGTGCAGTGAGTAATGTGAGTACGCCAACTCAGCAATAATGAAAGTAAATAATGTCTAAGGCAACGAAACATGTAAAAGCAGTCATAAATATACATAAATGAACTCCTTCTTTCAGAAAAACACAAATATGATGCCTTATAACATTTAAAAGTCAATCTCAGTAAAACATCATTTGAAATGTGCCTTCTCAAAAATTCCATAAAAATCAAGATAATTTAATACAGGAATGATAGAAATCGTAAATATCCTCTCAAGCCAGAAACATATTTCATAAATCGCCCCTCGGGCATAACATCCCTCAGAATCGTCATTCAGCATGACTCACCATCACTCTGTATCAGCCCATTGGGCAACCTCACAGTCACTCATGCCTCCCAATCACTCATCACTCGGCACTCGCACTCAGTAGGTACCTGCGCTCACTAGGGGTGTACAGACTCCGGAGGGGCTCCTACAACCCAAGCGCTAATATCAAGCCATCTCGTGGAATAAATCACTCAGGCTCTCGGCCTCTCACATCTCATAATAATGTAACATGTTGCGGCGTGCAGCCCGATCCATAATATCCTAAAAATGTTGGCACTCGGCCTCACTCAGTCAGAAACTCTCAAAAATCCACTCAGGCTATCAACAAACACGGTACTCGACCCAAAACAGTATTTACATCACAAAATAGTGTAAATAAGTCTGAGTTTCGAAAACAGTTTAACATGGAATGACTAAGTGTAAATCATAATCAATATAGTGAGGAATATCATAAAGTAGCCCCCAAGGGGTCTAAACAGGTCGGCACAAGGCCCCAAATATGGCTTACAGCCAAAATATAACAATAGTCTGAAAACACGATTTAACATATGATTTAAGAGTAAATACGCAACTCAATAGTTGCCACGTAAAGGACCAAGTCCAAATCCCCAATCAGTGCACGCCACACATTCGTCATCCAGCATGTAAATAGTGAGAAAATATTGAGTCCGGGGTTTCATACCTCAGGGCAAGATATACAGTCATTACTTACCTCAAACCAGCCCGAAAACTATTATGTGATACTCTTGCCCCTCGAGTCGGCTCCCAAATGCTCCGAGTCTATCAAAATCAGATTAATGATATCAAAATATGCTAGGGAGACGAAACCCATTTGAAAATTATCAAAATTAGGCACAAATTCCGAAATTGGTCAAACCCGACCCCCGGGCCCACTTCTCGGAATTCTATAAAAATCACAAAATCGGAATCCTTATCCTCCCATGATTCTATACATACCAAGAACATCAAAATCGAACCACAATTGCCCCCTTCAATTACTCAATTAAAGTCTCCAATTTTTCAAGCCCTAACCCCCAATTTACACACTGATTTTTCCCTTAATTTCACCCTATTTCAGTCCAAAAATCACATGGAAACGAGTTTTAGATTCAAATATCTTACCTCAACGAAGTCCTTTTGATTTCCTCCTTCAAAACCCTCTCCCAAAGCTTAATCCCGGATCAAAATATTGAAGAAATGGCTCAAAATCTCAAAGGCTGGTATTTACACTCTCCTATTCAGAGGTCCCGCAGCTGCGGTCATTTACGCGCACCTGCGGTCCCAGGTGCGCATCTGCGGACTCCACTCAAAAACCAAACCTCCGCACATGCGCTCAAAGTTCCGCATCTGCGGCTTCGTAGATGCGGTAAAACCCTCGCACCTGTGGAAATCCTCCAGCCCACCAGAATCCGCACATGCGCCCCTTTCTCGCACCTGTGGCTCTCGCACCTACGTTCAACCATCCGCAGGTACGGCCACACCAGAGGGGCAACATCAGCAGCAGTTCAGCTGCAATCAACCCGAGCCCCTCGGGACCCCAACCAAAAATACAAACAAGTCATATATTATTACCCGGACTTAATCGAATTCTCGGAACACCCAAAACAACATCAAAACTCAAATTCAACCCATGATTCAAGCCTAAGATTCCTAAAACTTTCGAAAATCACCAACGATGCCGAACCCAACCAAAACACATCTGAATGACCTGAAAATTTGCACACACGTCCATAATGACACTACGAACCTGCTCCAACTTTCGGAATTCCATTCTGACCCGGATAGCCTATTTTCCACTGCCGACCAAAAATTGCCAAAAACTCCATTTCGTCAATTCCTGCCTAATTCTACACCGGACATCAAAACCACATTCCGAACACACTCCTAAGTCCCAAATCACCTAATGAAGCCATCCGAGCCATAAAATCTACATTTCGAGGTCGCTTACAAAAAGTCAACTCCCAGTTGACTTTTTTTTTCAACTATTAGGCGAATCTAAGAGACTAAGTGTCTCAATTCTCACCAAGACCACTCCAAACTCGAACCAACCGACCCCAACACATCATAAATATACTAATAAATGCATGACAAAGCAGAAACAGGAATAACGGGGCTAATTCTACAATCGACCGGTCGGGTCGTTACAACATCCCTCTCTTAAACAAACGTTCGTCCTCGAACGGGTCTAGAAACATACCTGGAGTCTCAAATAAGTGAGGATATATGCTCTGCATCTCCCGCTCGGTCTCCCAGGTGGCATCCTCCACCGATTGTCCTCTCCACTAAACCTTCACTGAAGCTGTGTCTTTAGATCTCAACTTTCTTACCTGACGACCCAAAATAGCCACTGGCTCTACCTCATATGACATATCACCCTCGAGTTGAACCGTGTTGAAGTCCAAAACATGAGACGGGTCACCAACATACTTTCGGAGCATCGACATGAAACACCGGATGAAAACTCGATAAGTTGGGCGGCACAGCAAGTCTATAAGCCACATCTCCAACCCTCTGAAGCACCTAAAAAGGCCCAATGAACCGGGGACTCAACTTTCACTCTTCCCGAATCTCATAACACCCTTCATAGGTGATACATTTAGCAACACCTTCTCCCCAACCATAAAAGACACATCTCGAACCTTCCGGTCCGCATAACTCTTCTACCTAGACTGCGCCGTGCGAAACCGCTCCTAAATCAACTTCACCTTATCCAACGCATCCTGTACCAAATTTGTGCCCAATAGCCTGTCCTCACCCGGCTCAAACCAACCAACCGGAGATCTACACCTCCTACCATATAAAGCCTCATGCGGAGCCATCTAGATACTCGATTGATAACTATTATTATATGCAAACTCTGCGAGTGGCAGAAACTGGTCCCATAAACCCCCAAAATCAATGACACAGGCACGCAACATGTCCTCCAAAATCTGACTTGTACGTTCTGACTGACCGTCAGTCTGAGGATGAAACGTTGTGCTCAACTCAACCTGAGTACCTAACTCCCTCTATACGGCCCTCCGAAACTGAGATGTGAATTGGGTACCTCTGTCGGAAATGACAGTAACGGGAACCCCATGCAATCGAACAATCTCCCTGATATAAATCTTAGCTAATCGCTCTGAAGAATAAGTAGTACCAACAGAAATGAAATGCGTGGACTTTGTCAGCCGATCCACAATAACCCATATAGCATCAAACCTCCTCGAAGTCCGTGGAAGCCCAACTACAAAGTCCATGGTGATCCACTCCCACTTCCACTCCGAAATATCTAACCTCTGATGCAATCCACCCGGTCTCTGGTGATCATACTTAACCTGCTGAAAGTTGAGACACCGAGCCACGAACTCAACAATATCCCTCTTCATACGCCTCCACCAATAATGCTGTCTCAGATCCTGATACATCTTCGCGGCACCCGGATGGATGGAATACCGCGAACTATGGGCCTCTGCTAGAATCAACTCTCGGAGCCCATCCACATTGGGCACGCAAATCCGGCCCTATCCTCATGATCCCATCATCACCAATAACCACATCATGGAATCACCTCGACAGACCCTGTCCTGAAGAACGAGCAAGTGTGGATCATCATACTGGCGTGCTCTAATCTGATCATAAAGAGAAGACCTGAAGGCTACACAAGCCAATACTCGTGGGGGATATGATAGATCAAATCTCACCAACTGACCCGCTAAAGACTGAACATCAAGTGCTAAAGGTCGCTCTATTGCTGGTAGGTAGGCTAGACTCCCCAACCTCTCTACTCTGCGACTCAGGGCATCGGCCACTACATTGGCCTTCCCTGGATGATATAGAATAGTGGGGTCATAATCCTTGAGAAGATCCAACCATATCCTCTAACACAAATTCATATCCTTCTGCTTAAGCAGATGCTGCAAACTACGGTGATCAGTAAAAATCTCACAATGTACTCCATACAAATAATGGCGCCAAATCTTCAAGGCGTGGACAATGTCTACTAGCTCAAGATCATGCACTGGATAATTCTTCTCGGTGAACCTTTAAATGTCTGGACGTGTAGGCAATCACCCTACTGTCCTACATCAATACCGCTACTAGGCCAACTCTCGAGGCATCACAGTAAACTGTATAAGAACCTGAACCCGTAGGCAAAACCAACATCGGAGTTGTAGTCAAAGCTGACTTGAGATTCTGAAAGCTCTCCTCACACTCCTCCGTCCACCTGAATGGAGCACCCTTTTGGGTTAGTATGGTCATATGTGCTACGATATATGAGAATCCCTCTACAGAACGGTGATAGTACCCTGCCAAACCAAGGAAACTGCGAATCTCGGTAGCTGATGACAATCTAGGCCAACTCTGCACCGCCTCCACCTTCTTCGGATCTAACTTGATCCCATCACAAGACACCACATGGCCCAAGAATGCCACTGAATCAAGCCAGAACTCACACTTCAAAAAATTTGCATACAACCTCTTCTCCCTCAAAGTCTGAAGCACAATCCTCAAATGTTTCCCATGATCCTCCCGAGATCGGGAATATA
Source organism: Nicotiana knightiana (assembly GCA_005239525.1). Classification (NCBI taxonomy): domain Eukaryota; kingdom Viridiplantae; phylum Streptophyta; class Magnoliopsida; order Solanales; family Solanaceae; genus Nicotiana; species Nicotiana knightiana. The sequence goes on along the minus strand of ML401410.1, from coordinate 54,146 downwards.
CCAAGATATTGTCAATAAACACAATGATGAAGGAGTCAAGATAAGGCCGGAACACACTGTGCATCAAGTTCATAAAGGTCGATGGGGCATTGGTCAGCCCGAATGACATAACCAGAAACTCATAATGACCATATCTAGTCCTGAAGGCTGTCTTCGGGATGTCGGGCTCCCGAATCTTCAACTAATGAGCCAGAACGCAAGTCAATCTTGGAAAATAACCTGGAACCCTGCATCTGATCAAACAAGTCATCTATGCGAGGCAAGGGATACCGGTTCTTCACTGTAACCTTGTTCAGCTGCCGATAATCAATACACATACGCATAGAACCATCCTTCTTCTTCACAAACAACACCAGTGCACCCCAATGTGACACACTAGGCCGAATGAACCCCTTATCTATGAGTTCCTGAAGCTTCTCCTTTAATTCCTTCAAATCCGCTGGTGCCATACGATAAGGTGGAATAGAAATAGGCTGAGTGCCTGGCACCATGTCAATACCAAAATCAATTTCCCTGTCAGGTGGCATGCCTGGCAGGTCTGCAAGAAACACGTCCGAAAAATCATGGACCACAGGAACCGAATCAATAGCGGGAGTCTCACCACTGACATCCCTCACAAAAGCCTAATACGATAAACACCCCTTTTCAACCATACGTTGAGCCTTCAGGTAAGAAATCACCCTGCTAGGCACATACTCAGAAGAACCTCTCCACTCAACCCTCGGAACTCCAGGAATAGCCAAGGTCACGGTCTTAGCGTGACAATCAAGAACAACATGACACGGAGATAGCTAATACATGCCAAATATCACATCAAAATCAACCATGCTGAGTAACAATAGGTCCACTCGGGTCTCTAGGCCCCCAATAGATACCACACACGACCAATAAATACGGTCCACAACAATAGTATCTGTGAACAACTACTTTTTGACCACATCCAAATTCTATACTATTTTTAGTGTAAATATTTCTTTTAGGTCTAATCTTGATATTTTAAATTTTTATCTTACTCTTAATAGGTTTTAAAAAAAAAAAAAAACTACAAAAATATTCACATACTTATAGTACAAATTTTATTTCTATTTGTAAAGAGAAAAAGAAAATTCACAAAAAAAATGATTTCTTTTAATTAGAATAACTATGGTGTATCTTTTAGTATCATTAGAATTACATGTGTATATATATATATATATATATATATATATATATTAATTAAGTCTTCTTTAAACACCCGTAACTTTTGCAAGTTTGGTTATCTCAAAAGAGATCAACTCACCTATGACTTTCATATACAGTATTTAGTTACTCAAAAAAAAAAAATTAATAATTAACTCCCCATTTTCTCCACTCTCCCTCTCCTATCCCTCCTGTATTCAATCCCACTTTCCCCACTTTTCTCACCATTTACTCACATCAGTTATCTATATATTTTGGACTTCACAAATGAAAAGGGATATTTTTTTTTTTTGGAGATACAGTCCTGCCGCCCACCTTCTTCATTTCTGGTTTCTGTCACACCCAATTCCAAAAATCAAAAACCTTCAAAGATCATTTTCCCAATTTCAAACACACACTCACAGAAACCAAAAAAAAAAAAGAAACCTAATTCCACACCACCAAGCCGCCGCCCACCACCTCCCAAATCAGCAACCTCTTTCACACCACAAAACCAGTCAAAATCCCAACAACATTCAGCCATGAAACCTGCTTGAAACCTCTGTGAAACAGTCTGATCTTCCCGCCTGAAGTTGCCGTTCGAAAGCTCTAGTCATTGGTTCCGGTTGGAGTCGTCGGCGAAGTTCTCTGTGCGCGGTCTGTATTTTTTGAGTTCTCTCGATTACATCGTTGTATTCATCTTCATGTATATAAAAGGTCTGTCATTTTGTTCTAATTCAATCCTTTGTTGCTTTACCGTATTTGTCATTTGTTTTGGTTGTCCATTTAGGTCATATTGTTTTAATGTATATTGTGGATATGATTAATTATTATAATCGGTCTTGTATTGAAATTGTTTTTCAGTTTTCAAACCTTTAACATATGGGTCAAAATTAATTCATAGTATTTTGTTTGGACTAGGAGTTTGGAGTTGCATTTTAATTGGACTGTATGATAATGGGTTTTGTATTGAAGTTTTTTTTTAGAAGAACATGAATCCGACTTTCATGTCATGTAATCACTGTTTGGTATGCCTGCTACTGCAGGTGATGTATCGTTAATACTATTTTCTTTAATCTTATTACTGGAATGTTTCATTTCAAAAGGGTGTCTGCTTGTTTTGATTCCTTGTCAATTTTCACTTTTGTGATTATGAAGAGTATTTTGGTTGTCTTAATTTAATTTAGCTTACATATTAGTGGTTCTTTTTTATTTAACTCTTAATTTAAGGCTTTAAGGTTTATTTCTCTGTAAATAGGTAATAGGTGTAAATAAAGCAAGCCAAGTATGATTCAATTCACTTGTTATTGTAATTAATTGTCGTGATTATGTACACGTTCACGTGACACGATTACGATTTCGGAAAAAGTGAATATTCGTAGAAATACTTTTTAGGTGCTCATTTTAATTTACTATTGTGATTGTGTACACGTTCGCGTGGCATAGTTACGATTGTCTAAATAAACGAAGATATGCGTTCGCACGACTTTGGCTAAGTTTTTTTTTCAAATAATTAAGCGTGACCAATTGTGTACACGTACGCATGACATAATTTAAGTGCCGATTTTCAAATAAATTTAAGGTACTACACTTAGAATTTTAATAATCAAAGTATACGTTCGCGTAACTTTGAATAACTCTTCTAGTAACTAAAAATATACATTTTTCTCAAAATTGTGTATACGTTTACGTAACACAAATAAAGATTAAAATGAACACTCGTAGAGATACTTTTAGGAACGGATTTCTAAAAATTATCGGAATTACGTACACGCCCGCGTGACGCGATTTCGGTTTTCTTTTTGACAATAAAACAAAAAATACGCGCTTGCGCAACTTTGGTTATCTCTTTAAATAAATTCAGTGTCGAGAATTATGTACACGTCCGCGTGACATGATTTTTGACACATCCCATTTTTCACGGGTTTACGCATACGTGACCCATCTCAAAAGAACTCTTTGAATACAAAAGAATAATAAAAGCGGTAAAGAATATAAAAAAATGCACATAGGTATAAAAGCAGTAATTAAACAATTTAGGCCAAGTTTAATCATTAAGCAACCATGCTAGAACCACGGAACTCGGAAATACCTAACACCTTCTCCCGGGTTAACAGAATTCCTTACCCGGATTTCTGGTTCGCAGACCATTTAAACATAGTCAAAATTCCTCAGTTTTGGGATTTCTAATAAATAAATGGTGTCCCGGAACACCGTAAAAAATCTGGGTGGCGACTCTGAATAAATAAAATAAATCCCAAAATCGGATAATGTCACTTAAAGTGGAAAAACTCTCTTATCCCACTCTTGGTGGGTGAAAAAAGAGGTGTGACAGTATCGCCCACCGGAGTCGACACATGAACAGACGTAACTAAAGACTCACGGGGCATATCAAGAAAATGGGCAAAATATGACGAAACATAAGAATATGTGGAACCAGGGTCAAATAAGGCCAAAGCATCTCGGTGACAGACTGATATAATACCTGTGATCACTGCATCGGAGGCAATAGCATCTGGCCTAGCTGGGAGTGCATATATACGAGCCTGACCTCCACCTGCTCGACCTCCCCCTCTAGGGCGGCCTCTAGCTGTCTGACCCCCACCCCTAGATGTCTGGGCGGGTGGTGAAGTGACTGGGGCTGAAGTCGAAGGCTGGCCCCTCTACTGAGAAGAACCACCAAAACGATGGGGACACTGCCTCCACACATGCCCAATCTCTCCGCACTCGAAACAACTCCCTGGAGCTAGAGACGGGGACTGAAGGGAACCCCTGGTAGCAGGATATCCACTAGATGAACCATGCATAGAAGAACCTGGACTGATGATGCTCTGGAGGAACTCTGAGCTGGAAGGGCAATAAATGAAGAACGTCCCGGATGAGAGTTGCGGCGACCCTGCCCCGATGATGCGCCACTATAAGTTGTGCGAACTGGCTGAGGAGGCCTAAATGGGCGGCCTCTACTGTGTTGAAACTGCCCTCTGGAAGGAGCACCACTAGAACTACTAGATCCACGAGGCCTCTTGGCCTCCCTCTCCTCTCGCTCCTGGCAGCGAACTGACTCGATATCTCGAGCAATATCAACAACCTGATCGAAGGTAGCACATGATACCCTCTCCTAGTCATCAAAATTTAGAGCTGATAAGTGAGGCCATCCATGAACCTCCTAATCCTCTCCCTATCAGTAGGGATCAACTCGGTGGCATGACGAGCCAACTCTGAAAACCGCATCTCATACTACGTCACTGATAGCTCCCTCTGATGCAGCTGCTCAAACTGCCTATGTTGCTCCTCCCTGTGAGACTGGGGAACATACTTCTCCAAGAAGATAGTGGAGAACTACTGCCAGGTGAGGGGTGTTGCACCAACAGGCCTACGCCTCTCGAAAGACTCCCACCAAGTAAAAGCAGCCCCAGAAAACTAAAAAGTGGCAAACGAGACCCCACTAGTCTCCAGAATCCCTATAGTACGAAGCATCCTCTAACACTTGTCCAGAAAACCCTGGGCATCCTCGCCCTTAGCCCCACTGAATGTCGGAGGCTGAAGTCTAATAAATCTCTCCAGCCTACGCTGCTCATCATCTGGCATAGCTGGAACCACGAAGTCCTGAACTGGAGCAACCGGTTGGGCTGGAATTGCCCCCGGTGTCTAAAGGCCCTGAGTAACTTGCTCAGGTGTCCGGGCAGATGGAGTCTGAGTGCCTCCCCCAGCCTGAGAAGTAGCAGCAGTAGTAGATACAATGACTGCCTAGGCAAGGCTAGTACATATTGTCAAGATCTGAGCCAGGGTCTCCTGAAGACCCGGAATAACAATGGGCACTGCAGGTGCCTGAGCTTGTCCCGCTGGAATATCTGCGGCGGGGACCTGATCCTGAATGGTAGGTGGACCCTCTGGTACTGCCCCGGCTGCTGCACGGGATGGTCCCCTACCTCTACCACGGCCTCGACCGTGGCCTCGACCTCTCGCTAGTCTAGCTGGTGTCTGGTCACCCTGATCGGTAGCGGGTGTCCTCACCATCTCCGAGAGAATGAAATAACAGAAGTTTAGATTTCCATAATCAACAGAATGGCACGACAGAATTCAAGAAAATGAGATTTTTCCTAAGGGTTTTGTAGCCTCTCGAAGATAAGTACAGACGTCTCCGTACTAATCCGCAAGACTCTACTAAACCTGCTCATGATCGTTGAGTCCTATGTAACCTAGGCTCTGATACCAACTTGTCATGACCCCAAATACGAAGCCGGACGTGATGGCGCCTATCATGATACTAGGCTAGCCAAACCCCTGGGAAAAAACATAAGGTCTTTCCCGTCAATTCGTAATTATTCGATATTCCAAAAAATTCTTCCGATTAAGCAGCTTAAAGCAATAAAACGAATAATATAGTTTATACACTGCCCCAAAAACCTGGAGTCAACCTTCATGAGCATCGACAACCAATACAACCTACTACTATTTCTTTACTACAACCAGTACTAGAAATGATATCAAATAACAGGATAAGAAGGGAAAGTGAGCATGCAGCGGACGTCAAACGGCTACCTCAAAATCCCGAACCAAACTCCGAGAGAATGTGAAATCAGCTAACGCTCTGATCCAGCACCTGAATCTACAAACAAAGTGCAGGGAGTAATGTGAGTACGCCAACTCAGCAGTAATGAAAGTAAATAATGTCTAAGGCAACGAAACACATAAAACAGTCATACATGTATAGAAATGAACTCCTTCTTTCAGAAAAACACAAATATGATGTCTTATAACATTTAAAAGTCAATCTCAGTAAAAAATATCATTTGAAATGTGCATTCTCACAAATTCCATAAAAATCAAGATAATTTAATACAGGAATGATAAAAATCGTAAATAGCCTCTCGGGCCAAAAACATATTTCATAAATCGCCCCTCGGGCATAACATCCCTCAGAATCAATAGCTCAGCATGCCTAACCATCACTCTGTATCAGCCCTTCGGGCGACCTCACAGTCACCCATGCCTCCCAATCACTCGTCAGTCGTCACTCGAACTCAGTAGGTACCAGCGCTCACTGGGGGTGTACAGACTCCGTAGGGGCTCCTACAGCCCAAGCGCTAATATCAAGCCATCTCGTGGCATAAATCACTCAGACTCTCGGCCTCTCACATCTAACAATAATGTAACATGATACGGCGTGCAGCTTGATCCATAATATCCTCACAATGTTGGCACTCGGCCTCACTCAGTCAGAAACTCTCAAAAAGCCACTCAGGCTATCAACAAACGGGGTACTCGACCCAAAATAGTATTTACATCAAAAAATAGTGTAAACAAGTCTGAGTTTCGAAAACAGTTTAACATGGAATGACTGAGTGTAAATCATAATCAATATAGTGAGGAATATTATAAAGTAGTCCCCAAGGGGTCTAAACAGGTCAGCACAAGGCCCCAAACATGGCTTACATCCCAAATATAACAATAGTCTGAAAACATGATTTAACATATGATTTAAGAGTAAATACGCAACTCAATAGTTAACACGGGAAGGACCAAGTCCAAATCCCCAATCAGTGCACGCCATACACTCGTCATCCAGTATGTGCGTCATACCAAAATAGTGAGAAAATACTGAGTTCGGGGTTTCATACCCTCAGAACAAGATTTACAGTCATTACTTTCCTCAAACCAGCCCGAAAACTATTCTGCGATACTCTTTCCCCTCGAATCGGCTCACAAATGCTCTGAGTCTATCAAAATCAGATTAATGATATCAAAATATGCTAGGGATACGAAACCCATTCGAAAATTATCAAAATTAGGCACAAATCCTGAAATTGGTCAAACCTAACCCCCGAGCCCATGTCTCGGAATTCAATAAAAATCACAAAACCGAAATCATTATCCTCCCACGATTCTATACATACCAAGAACATCAAAATCGGACCATAATTGCCCCATTCAACTACTCAATTAAAGTCTCCAATTTTCCAAGTCCTAACCCCCAATTTACACACACATTTTTCCCGTAATTTCACCTTATTTCAGTCCAAAAATCACATGGAAACGAGTTTTAGGTTCAAATATCTTACCTCAACAAAGTCCTCTTGATTTCCTCCTTCCAAACCCTCTCCCAAAGCTTAATCCCGGATGAAAATATTGAAGAAATGGCTCAAAATCGCGAAAGTTGGTATTTATACTCTCCAGGTCGCGCACTTGCGGTCATTTACGCGTACCTACAGACCCGCACATGCGGTCCCAGGTGCGCACCTGCGGACTCCACTCAAAAACCAAACCTCCGCACCTGCGCTCAAAGTCCGCATATGCGGCTTCGCAGGTGCGGTAAAACCCTCGCACTTGCGGAACTCCTCCAGCCCACCAGAATCCGCACCTGCGCCCCTTTCTCGCACCTGCGCTCAACCATCCGCAGGTGCGGCCACACCAGAGGAGAAACACCAGCAGCAGTTCAGCTGCATTTCAAAGTCCCCGAGGGCCATCCAAAATCAACTCGATCCCCTCGGGATCCCAACCAACAATACAAACAAATCATAAATGATTACCCGGACTTAATCGAATTCCTGGAACACCCAAAATAACATTGAAACTCCAATTCAACCTATGATGCAAGCCTAAGATTCCTAAAACTTCTGAAAATAACCAACGATGCCGAAACCAACCAAAACACATCCAAATGACCTGAAAATTTGCACACACGTCCAAAATGACACTACGAACCTGCTCCAACTTCCAGAATTCCATTCCGACCCTGATAGCCTATTTTCCCCTGCCGACCGAAAATCGCCAAAAACTCCATTTCGCCAATTCCTTCCTAATTCTACACCGGACATCAAAACCACATTCCGAACACACTCCTAAGTCCCAAATCACCTAACGGATCTATCCAGGCCATAAAATCTACATTTCGAGGTCGCTTACCAATAAGTCAACTCCCAGTTGACTTTTTTTCAACTATTAGGCTAATCTAAGAGACTAAATGTCTCAATTCTCACCACGAACACTCCAAACCCAAACCAACCGACCCCAACACATCATAAACATACTAAGCAATGCATGACAAAGCAAAAACAGGAATAACGGGGCTAATTCTATAGAACGACCAGCCGGGTCGTTACAGCAGGCGACTGTCCTCAACACTGAAGGACTTACTTGTGCCAAACACACCTGGTACCGAAGGCAAAACTCCGCAATCACAAAATCAAGCTCTCCGCTCAAAGAAAACGCACCCAAATTAAAGGGATACGTGAAAAAATATGTAAAACCTTCCCTGGGAAGGGTCACTCGCTCCGATAAATCAGGAGAAATAATATCTAACTCAGGTCAGCAGTAGTCTTCCTTCACAAGAGGAATACTGGAAAGGCGAATAGAAGAAGGGTACCTATTAACAGCCCATGTGCGAGGGTTAGCAGTAGAAAATTTCTCTTCAAAATCCTTGAAATACTAATCCTTCTTGGGATGATGGAACCACATGTTGGAGGAATGGAATCCTCGTGTTTCGTTCTTGCCCTTTTAAGAACTAGCACGTTTTGAAGAGGAAGCAATTGGAGTAGAAGGAAGGAAAATTTCTGGTTCGGAGAAGATCGGAGAAAAGTTGGGAATAAAAGATGCAAATTAGAAGTTTGAGATATTATGAAGTATATAAGACATAAGAGAAGGATGATGCGTATAAGTAAAATTTTGGCGGCTAAATTCATGGTCATGATTACCTTAATAATCGGTAAAAGTTGTGTTGAATCGTGGGATAACGCGTGTTCGGGACATTTCATGTAGAGAGACGTGCGTCTAGTCAATTGTCAGAGAACTTCATAGGGAGTTATAGTAATTCCTGCCAAAAAAGTGCTTTCTACCAACTTCCCGGTAACTCAAGATTGTGTCACCACAAAGCATGGGGAACTATCTGTATAGGAAAAAATATGACATGACACGTGGCCGCTTTAAGGAAGGACACGTGGAACACATGTTGGGAATTGTCACCGAACGCAGCTATTACACTTGTCACCGGAAGGAATAACGATCATAAAGGAGTATTAAGTGCTCTATGCCCGGTAACATTTAATACAAAATATTTTCCAGCATTAAGGATGATGGCCTGTTACAAAGAATTCGGTATTTATGTCCAATGTTGCATCTTCATCAATGGCCCTCATAATTGACATTAAAGAAGGGCAAGATCCTAGGTCTTCCTTCTCTAGACATAGCTATAAATAGAGATCTCAGTTATCATTGTGAAGGACACGAATTTTCCGACTAACTTACACTACATTCTATACAGTATTTTTAATACAATTTTACTTTCTCGCTTTATCTTATCATTGTTGTGCCCGGAAACCTTGTTTCCGGATTCATCATCTTTGTCATTCCATTTATATTCTAAGGCTAAGTATTTTATATTTCATCAGTTATTTCATTACTTTTTGGATCAAATTAATTCACTTGTCTAGAAACACGAACAAATTCAACTGTACCATTTTTCGGGTAGATATTTACCACCTCAGTTATATATAATTAACCTACAATAACAAATAATTCATCATATCAAGCACGATGCGGTTAACTTATTAAATATAGGATTAAAGATATTATATCAATAACATACACTGGTGATATAAAAATTATTTACACGGTTAATATATATATATAGAATCTTAAATTCATAAGAAATACTAGTGCTCTATGTAATGTAGCATCCTACAAGGATTTAGTGTTAGGAAAATGTCAAGGAGAGAATCATGGAAAATTGGGAATGAGGAGAAAAAGATGGTCTCTCTTTTTCTGCAAAGCCACCGTCCAAAAAGGTTCACCAAACACTTACACCACTTGAAAAAAACCAACTAAATCTTATCTTAAAGTAAATTGCTTTTTTCTCCAATTAATATATATACAGTATATATAGTTTATAATAATGTCATTTCCAGGTACTCCAGAATCCTCATCTTACTTTCCTGATGCCACTTTCGTGCATCATATAGATATCTCTTCTTTACATATCTCTATATATATATATTAATCGCTATGGTATAAAAAACAGCGCTAACAAGCAAGATAACGGTGTAAATAAGAAGATTAAGCATGTCTTGGTCAGACGCAGATCACACTTTATTCTCTTCAAGCCTCGCAAGCTATCTTGATAGTATGAAGCCTTTTTCATTCTCCCCTTATCTCTCTCTGTAGTTTATCATATATATGGGTCTGTTAATAGTGTTCGATTATCGTTGAATTGTAACATGAGTTCAAGGAAGCATATTATTGTATCGAGTTTAACTTTTATATACTGTCAGTGTAAAAGAATGTTATTTGTCATCCATTAAAAAAAAGTGAAATTAGTACCTGAAAAATAAGACAGCTTACATATGTTACATGATGTTAAACTACATGTTAGTGTAAAAACATTATGTTACATGATGTTAAACTATATGTTAGTGTAAAAACATTTTATATGTCGTGAGTGTATATAAGTTAAATGATATTGCATTCTAGGTTGTCATACATACTGGCTTTTCATGGTTTTTAATTTTTTATACAAGTGAATCGCCGTTTTGATAGGAAAAATTCTTATATTACTGCGAGATGGTAGAAAAATCTTGGGGACATTTCGTTCTTTCGACCAATATGGTAAAGTTTATGTTTTATTGAGATTAACTGTTTCTTGCTATGTATTTCTATTGTATTCTTTATGGCTCGTTCACTAAGTCTTTTGACAGTTTGTCCTTTTAATGTTTAGCAAATATAGTATTGGAAGGTACCTCTGAACGAGTAATGGTTGGAAATCTCTATTGCGACATACCTTTGGGTCTCTATGTTATTCGTGGGGAGAATGTTGTGCTGATCGGAGAACGGGTAATAGTTAATATACTGACAGTGTCAAGAATTTTTACACGACTCATCACGTACAAAAATACTAATGATCATATACTAACATATATGATTCGGTAATTTGTAAATTATGTATTGTCTTTTATACGTATATAATTAGTGTACTTATGTCTTGAGACGGAGTACTCGATCACTTCATGCAGCCTCTTATGTCTGTTTATCGAGTACCATAACAAAGGCAGATTAACACAACGAGTGCAAGCGTACCTACTAGTTTTTGAATTGATATATATTGATTTTAAAGAAAAAACATACATCTATATATATATATATATATATCTGCTCTAATATATTCTCATAGTTGAGGTCTCGGGTGGTATTGTGTATAAAGACCTTACTCCTACCTTGTAAAAATAGAAAGGTTGTTTCCGATAGACCATCTGTTCAAGTAACACTCATGCATTCACTTTATAATGTCTCGTATATGTTTTCATGTCTTGTTAATGGTTAATGGCGATGGTGTAGGAATCTGCCGAGGAGGAGCTTTCGCCACACATGACTTGTGTGTCCGCTGCAGAAATCAAAAGGGTATGACGTCTCAACGTATAACACATAGACAAACTATAACAAACCAGCATGCATGTATTTTTCTTGCCTAGTTGCCTAATCCGGTGATTTTTATGTGTTATTCCTTTATTTTATTTTATATGACGATGTTTGACTGGGTACAAAGTTTAAGAAAGAAAGAAAGAAAAAAAAAAGAATTTTGATCTTAAATATAACAACAATAACAATAAAAAAAACCAGTGCAATCCCGCATGTGGGATCTGGGGAGGGTATTGTGTACGCAGACCTTTACCCTATCTTATGAAGGAAAAGAGGTTGTTTCTGATAGACCCTCGGCTCAAAAATAGTGAAAAGGACACGATAAACAAACAAACAGTGACAATGGCAAGGAAATAAGATAAGAGAAACAAATAGGAGAAAAGAAAAAACTAGGGGCAATACTGCCACATGGTATAACAACAAGGAACTCGGAACAAGAGAATACAAGACTAGTACTAATACTATACTAGTACAACCAGAAGAGACTTTGGGCTACCTGCCAACCCACAACCCTAATTGTCGACCTCCACATCTCTCTATCGAGGGTCTTGTCCTCGGTAAGCGGAAGTAGTATCATGTCCTGCCTAATCACATCTCTCCAGTACTTCCTAGGCTTCCCTCTGCCTCTCCTCTGACCCGCCATGGTCAACCTCTCACGTCTCCTCATCGGGACATCGGTGTCTCTCGTCTTCACATGCCCGAACCATCTCAGCTTCGATTCCCGCAACTTGTCTTCCACAGGGGCCATACCCACCTTGTCCCTAATAACTTCATTCCTAATCCGGTCTTTCCTGGTATGCCCACACATCCATCTCAACATCCTCATCCTTGCTACTTTCATCTTCTCGGCATGAGAATTTGTGGCCATAAAAGTAATATGCCATTAAAATAGAATGTATAAACCGAAAAATGTAAGTTAAAATATAGACGGGTAATTCATTCTCAAATAGATTCAAAATGGAAAAGAGTAGAATATATAAAGGGAATATTTCTTTATACAGATAGTAGTGTTATGAAGTTAGTTTCGTAGCATTTTGTAGTCTTTAAAATTTTATATTTTTTTCATGTTCAGGCTCAAAAGGCAGACAAGGATGCAGCAGAACTTAAGGGTTCCATGAGAAAGAGATAATGGAGTTTCTTGACTTTGACTAGTGTGTATTATTAATGGTTATGGTTGTTTCCCTCTCTTCTTGGCCTTTGATGAATTAAGATGAATATTATATTGGCGTTCTCTTCCAATCGCAAACCATTTCTAGATGGTAAAGTGAAAAGTAAGATTGATCTGTACATCCCTTCATCTATGAGATCGGGGTGGCAGCTTAATAGTTGGTTCATTTAAAGTTTATTTATTAATTTACCCAATATAGTGTAATATTTCGGTATATAAGTATTTATTAACCCATTGTCTCTAGGGAATCAGATCAATTTGATTATGAGAAATTCGATTCCGGTATATACATTTTGCTTGGGGCAGATCGAATGTAGGATATGAATCCAATAATTTTGGCTCGGATCCTACATATATATTAAAAAATTCACTTATTAAATACAGTAAATAGTGGAGTTTAGAAATAAACTCATAATATTTAAATCCTGAAACAAACTCTTAATTTTGCATGGGCAGAAACTTTGGTTCCTCTATTGTACAATGGTGGAAAGATGAGGATACAACGTACGTTGAAGATAAAAAATGAGATCACGATCAGTGTATATAAAATATAAATTAAATTTTGGGGGAACTATCGTCGTACTTGTTTGTGAATTTTTTTACAAAGTTGTGTTGGATGACACCCCGGTAGAAGGATGTTTCCATCCAGGCTTAGGGGTGGGCATCGTTTGGACAAACCCGAAATCCGAATTTTTTAGATTTTTGGTTTGGATTTTTGGATTACGGATTGAATTTTGGATTTAATCTAAAATTTTTGGATTTCGGATTGGATATTAGATTTGGTACTTCAAATTTTTGGATATCCAAAAATCCGAAATTCTTATACTTTATATTTAGTCCATAATTCATATGTAATAGTAATAAGTTCATGATCCTACACATTGAATATTATATCATATATTCAATATTAATTACTAAGTTACTATTAGAATACTTTTCATTTGGCATAATTTTACTGTTTCTGCTTCTTATTGGCCGTATTAATGTCTTTGTTGTATTTTTTGGATAAAAATTTCATTACTTAAATACTTCATTTGGATGATTGCGGTGAGAATGAGGAACTTTCAAGCAATTTAACATGAGTACTTCATTTAGATATTCATTTTTGTAAAAAGAAGAAACATCTTAACTTATAAGCTCAAAATCGAAAATTCAAAATATCCAAACCAATTAATCTGAAACCGAACTTAAAAAATTCGATCCAATCCGAACTTATTTGGATTAGATTTGGATTGTCATATCTTCAATCCGAAAATTAAAAATCCAAACCGAAATTTTTATATGCAATCCGAACTGTCCGAACGCCCACCCCTACCCAGGCCGGCTCTAACCTTATCACAAGTAAGGTTAGTGCCTTAGACCCCCAAATTTGGGGGACCCATTTTTAGAAATAATAGGTTCATAGGTCTTTGAAAAAAATATTTAGTACTTTTAGTATAAAATTTGAGTTTTTCTATAACAATTATCTCTAAGAAAAAAAGTTTTTTAAAATTATACTTCATTGATAATACCTAAGATCAACAATGTCTCAAGAAATATTAAATGGATTGGCTATATTATCTATATTATTATAAAAGCGTGAATACAATGTTGGTTTACAAAAATAACTTTATAATATTAAGTATAATAACTCAAAAATAAAAGGATATAACCGAAATTCTAGATGTTAGCCTTGCAATCCTATTAGTTTTATGACATACATGAATACTACACATTAGTATGTGAACCTAATACCTCTAGGAACATGTTAGGTTTCCTGTTAGTATAATTACTTCCGGGACAGAGACATACATGTAATCTTATTATTTTTAAGATATACTTAAAAAAATTCTATTATTAATTTAATTTGACAACGAATTATATAGATAAAAAAATTTCTATAGATAATAATGATATTAGTTGTCTATTATATAGATAAAATTTTGTCTATAGATGATAACGATTTTATAATAATATAGATAGAATTTTGTCTATTGAATTCTTTCTTATTAAAAATATGTTGAAATATTTAATAAAATCAATTTCATAAGACTTTTCCTTATTGGCATACATTACCATGATGTCCAATACCAAGAAGACATAAAAGCAATATTAAATTTATTGCATAAAGTGTTGAAATTGAGAAAAAAATTTTCCCCGATAATATATTTTTATTATGAATTTTCGTGTAATATTGAAAAATATACTCAATTATTTTTTTTAAGAAAATATTTAAGAATATAAATGTGAGAGAAAGAGAAGAAAAAATAATTGGTAAGAGTCAATACCACAAATGATTCTGAAGACATAAAGACCTAAAAATGGAATGTTAGCTCTATCTTTTACTCTTTGAAAATAAAACTTATGGTGGATAAATAATTACGATTAAATATTTAAATCATGAGATGAACTAATATTAAGAATCTGAATTAATATAAAATAAATTATTTTTTATGTTAAGACCAAATAATTAAATCTTTCAATTAATTATTTAGCAAGAGAATCCAATTTAATAATTTTTCAAATTTATCATACGAGTAAAAGTATTTTTTAGGGTATACAAATTTATTTCATAAAAGGAGCGTTAGAGAACTAAAAATAAAAATATAACCAAAAGTAAAAACGGTTAGTATATTAAAAATCGAAAGGCCATTTAAATGTTCGAGGAAGCACAATCAAAGCTAAATCCTGAGAACAAGCTTTCAAGACTATATTATAAAGAATCGACTCTGGTATAGCGAGATTATCCTTTGTAGATACCTCCATCGGAATCAGAATAATAATCATATGCTATGCATTACTTGTAAATGTCAGATCAAGAGGCATGATATTGTTAGCAATAACAAGTGGTGTATCAACAACAAGTTTATTATGAAGTTGTACAACTCACTTTAGATTTGATATACCTCTTCAAACAACTGAAATAACCATCACAAACATATCAAAGTGGAGCAGTGGTGCTAAACTTATAAGGGAAGCAAAATTAATAATATAGGATGAAGTGCTTATGGCTAAGCGTCAAATGATCGAAACAATTGACCGGAGTTTTAAATATACATTGGATATCAATGAATCGTTTGGTGAAAAGTAATGGTTTGGGAGGTGATTTTTGGTAAGTACTACCAGTAGTTCCAAAATCGATGAAAGTAGAGATAGTAAGAGCTAGCTTGCCAAAATTATACTTATGATCTCAAATGGAAAAGATTCAACTGACAAGATGTATAAAAGTATGAACAGATCTAGCATTCAGTGACTTATTGCTTCGTATCGGAAACGAAAAAGAGCATCCACTAAAAGATGATTTGTTCTTCGAGAACACTTGGTTATCAATCCCGATGGTAATAGTAGTGCATTTAATAAAGGAAATTTTCATCATTAAATTAAAAATCAATTTGTGCAAATTAGATGATAGAAACTAAAGAGCTATCTGAGCTAGCAGAAATGAATATGTTGATCAATTGAATAAAAGATTGATTGCTAAGTTTTATGGTGATCAAAACAAAATAACTTTTCAGTTTTTGACTTAGTAGAAGATGATACCAACAATTACTATCAAGAAGAATACTTAAATACTTTAATACCAAATGGCCTTCCACCACACTGGTTTATTGTCAAGTTCATTATTTCCTAGATATGTTAGTATCACTGTATATGTAATAGACTAAGTTAAAATTGATCTTCCATTGCAATAGGTTGATTTTGAAGAAAAATATGCTCGTCAAGCTACTGAAGAACTTAGATCCGTTGAATAGCTTATATAATAGCACACAAATGGTATACAGAAGTTTTGACAATAACATCATACTTACAGAAATTACGAAACGAGTCAACATACTTCTAAGTATGTATTTACAATAAATTTCACAAGAACAAACATCCTAAATATTGGACTATATTTACTGCAATACGCTTCTTGCACCAAAAACTATATGTTGCAAGATGGATATCAATATCGACAACTAGAGTTTTGATTATGGCAGGGCAACCAAAACATAAGAAGAAAATATACACAAAAAATATCGTCTACAAAAAAATGTTCGGTAAGTTACCATCATATTAAATACTTTTAAACTATAATGCATAATTATCTAACTAACATGTCTAAATTGACCACTTGTATAAGTTATGATGATGTCATTTCATTTTGAATTCATGTATTATGCTAATGTAATAATATTTTTCGGCATTTTGATAATTATTGTATTATTACACATAAAATTTCTCTCACTAATTAAATTTTATTACTCTTTCATATAAATAAATATTAAATCATCACGTGTCATTACTAACGTGCAACGCACGTTCATAGATACTAGTCAATTGAAAAGGAGTTATTAAAAACTTTGCATCTCAAAAATCTAGAAAATGAACTTCAAATAAAAATATATATCATAACCTCTCTTTTAAAGAATTAGGCCTCGAATTAAACTTTGGCTTTAGACCATACATGTGCTTGAGCTGCCCCTTTCCACCATTGATTAGCACACTATAAACTAGAATATTATAAAATGACATAGATGATATATTAGCTTACGTCCATCTTAAAAATGTCGCTTAATTAAGATAACTAATTGGTAAGATGTATGTCGAATTAATTCTAGCATTATTTGCTCTTTGCTTCTCTTCATTGTAATAAATACAAACATAAAAAAAAAGGGGAGGGGAGAGGAGGGGGGTGTCTCTGGTGGTTGACTAAAGGCAAAAGGTTGAATTTCCGCACTCTCATCTTAGGTACTAGCTAGTGACAACTTGGTTAAGGGGATTAACAAACTATTTCGGAACTTGAATAGGAAACACTTTATAGGACCACAAGGGTCTATTGTAGCAGAGTTACGAGAGGTTGTTTTCACGGCTCGAACCCGTGATCTCTTGGTCACATGACAATTTTACCAGTTACGTCAAGGCTTCCCTTACCAGTTAACAATGCTGAAAAAGGAAATTATTCAACTAAATAGCTCACTCACTGATCATCTTTTATTGCCACTCAGATCAAATTACCCACAAATAGCTTGAATACTAAGATGAGACAGGAAATGAGCAACTGTTTCCAAGTCCCAGGTTGCCCAAATATGATGGAGCCAATATAAGTACAGATCTTTTAAAGAAACTACAGAAAGAAACAAAAGACTAAGCATGTTCACTCGGGGAAGGTGAGCAAAGAGACAAGGGATTCATGAGCAGGAAAACGCGTAACAAGCTCAGAACGTTTCGCCAGTTCAAAATCTTCAAACTGGAATGCCGGAGCACATGTGCATCCAACTAAAGAGAAGTGCTTCTCACCATCCCTGGCAGGCGCTTTTGTTACTTTCATGTCAGCAGAAATGCTGAAGTCCCTCGTGGGAAATGCGCCAAACCATACGTTTGGAGGTACTGTATATTGCACCAGTTGATCATCTGCAAGCGGATCGGGTCCGATGCAAGTTAACTTCACCTTGCCATCAGTCTCATTTAGTTCCATTACCTTAAAACATAGAAAATGTCATCATTGTGTAAAATAATCATTGTGTAAAGCTATTTTATTTTCTAGGAAAATATTAGTGAATTAGCAATGCATACTCTTAACTGGGAATAAAAAATGTTTCTATTATCCGGTTATGAAGATCCAAAATAAGAAACAAGAGTTCCAGACCAGATCTGATAACTAGATGCAGAGGCGGATCCAACCTTTAAACTTAATGGGTTCAACCTTTAAAAATCCTAGCAGTAAACTTATTGTATTTTTTAAATTATGGATTCAGATTTTTATTGAATATTTTGTACTTATTCACACACACACACTCATATGTATATATCCTCTGGGGGCAGGCAGTGGATTCTCATCCTGTTGGAAGTGTCTTGAAGTCTTACAGAGCATGTATAACTGTCACAGCTGATGATCAAACTTGCATCCGACAGTGTTCAATAGGGCCCTAGACATCCTTAAACTTGATCCTACTTTGAGAAGAATTTCAACTTAAAATAAACGGAACAAGAAAACAATCTCCTTTTCAATGATATTTATTCTCTCTTGGCTTGGTATAGTATTCACACGCTTTCAACAAAGTGTTTAGTTTTAAGTGCATTACTTACCTTATATTTTGGGGCTTTATGCTAAACTATACTATATTTGTGTGTAATTGAGTCTATTTTATGTGTAGGTACGTTGAAGACGTAATTGGAAGCAAAATAGAGATTTTATGTGTATTTTATACACTACAATAATGGAGTTATGATTACTTAATTATTGCATATACACTACAACAAGGAGTAAAGTGTACAATACAAAAGAAGAAAAAAAGAAAGAAATAACAAAGCGAAGGAATTGAAATCAAAAATAAGAGAAACAGAATGAAAACGTGAAGGAATGGAAAGTAGATACAAATCAGAAAGCAAAAGTTAGGCAAGCAAGAATTGAAATGGAGCTTGCGACGCGAGATTCCAAGCTCGCTATATTCTAGAATAAAGAAATAAATAAACATACAGTGGTGAAACGACAATCCTTGTCTAAAGGCCAACACTCCTCGCCTTAACGCCAAAAAGGACAAAGTATTTAGTGATACTAATCCAGGTATAAAATATGAGTTTGTTACAAATTTTATACCAAAATAGTGGAATAAATCATCTCATAGAAGATAGAATAGCTAATCCCATGTGATATCCATATTTATCCACATGGTAACCAAACGATATACTAACATTGTGTTTAATTTTATGGGTAGTAATAAATTATAAAAAGTTACTGAAGCTGCCCAAATTTGGTAAATTCTGCTGTAGTTTCCATATGAAAATTAGAAAGAGTGGTTTTCACAATTTTCACGAAAAATCAAAAAATTTACTAAGTGAAATTTTCACTATCCACTCCAAACTACTTTTTTTCAGATTTTCCTTTTTTATGTAAAACACCCACTAAGTAACCATAAAAGTGCAGTCAGATAATTATAAATTTATAATTGCACTAAGTTGGGTACAGTGATTTCCATCTTCTGTTTTCTTTTTACTTTTCTTGGCTTCTGCAAAGGGAGATTGATATCAATCACTCAATAAATAGAAGGAATGACGTTTCAAATGAAAGCTTTGACATCCCCAAAATTAAAAGAGATTAATGAACCAGTCGTTTGGAAATTCTTTTATATATTTTCCATGAAAACATTTTACTCTTTCCAGAATGAATCAGATATTTTTCTCGAAAAACTATTAAAGTGAGAGGAAAAAATTAAGTAATTTATTTACCTGCCAACTAAGGAGAGTACGAGTTTTACTTCTATACACTAACGTGGTTGTTCAGAAGTGACCATCTATATAAATCAAAAATAATGGAACTAAATACCTGAAAAATAACAGCTTAAATTACTACACATGTAACCACAATATTAATTTACGAATTGTTGTGGTTACTTATTACAATTGTAATTTACAATCCAGGGTCAGTTGAATTCAATAAGCAATATCTTATTTTCAAGTTTTGAGCTAATAAAATTGTTACGATTTTGTGTCGAATAATAGTAACTACAACATTAATTTACGATATACTAGTAGCCTTCAGTAACATATTATTAAAATGGAAAATACTGCAGTAAATTTTATAGTGGAGTAACAAAATATCCCCACACGACAAACTTTTACTCTTTCCATGATAAAATTTTATAGTGGTGTAACAAATTTTACATTTCTCCATGACAAATTTTTACTCTTCCCAGAATAAAAGCAAAGGGGTTGGTTTGATACATTTGCCCATGGTAAAATATCTTTTTAGTCCACTGTAAATTGTAATGTATTTTTAAAGGCGCTCATGACTCGGCAGGCAAAGCTACGAGGTAACTGAATTTTCAACTTTTCTCGCAAGACCTCCAATTACGAATACTGTAATAATTACTCTATCTTAACATTACTCAGAACCACAAATTGAGATAACACCACCAAAAATTTGAAATTCAGTCATTAGGGTTTACAAAGGCGATAAAAAAAGGTATGGAGCAGCATATTACACTTTTTCCTTTAGAAGAAACATTGTTTAATTCATTCAATATGATTACTTACCCCTGTATCTTTTTGAAATTGTCCCTGTGCTCTTCTTGAATGGACACATTGTTTGCAGCTCGCACAAACTTCTTCTTGGACTTAAAATCTTAAGGATAACAAATTATGTAATAGCAATTCTCTCTAGTATGACCTTTTTATGTGACGATGATCACATTGCAGTATAGGTCCTCTTTTTAGGTTTCAAATTGCTTCCTTTGGCAGTGTATATTGTCATTGGCAACTCTTAGACTTTGATGTCCTCATTGCGAGTAAGATCTATCTTTCGAGGGCATGGTTGTATGAGTCATTAAATCCCATGAGGAATTGAAATGGCCTCTGAGACTGAAATTGCTTAAGAAACCGTGTAAACAAGCGTTGATTTAAAGGCATCATGACAAGCGTTGATTTAAAGATATTAGGACGTTTTTAAAGTAGTTGATCCTAACCTCTCTGATTTCCTGGTATCATTTGTTAAACAAACGTTGATTTAAAGGCATCATGACGTGTTTAAAGTAGTTGATCCCCCAACTTTCTGGTTTTGCAGATACCATGGCTTCATCATCAAACAAACCAGCTAGGACACAACAAGCTAGAGAAAATGTTCCTCTTCCGGCCATGCAAAAGCCGTCATAGTGGGAAATGATTATCGAAGAATTAAAGCATTGGGATAAAGTTAAGGTTGCCTATCGCTCGATTATCAACTTAACTGCCAAACGTGATGATGCAAAAACTACACTGATAGAGAGCATGATGAAAGGAAATTGCGCTATCTACTTTGAAACACAGATCTGTGTGCAGCTCGAAGCTTTGAAGTGTCAAATGTTAGCTGTAGATTTCGCCTACCGCCGAGGATAGCGTTTGGTGGATAGGATTGCACTATTCAAGTCATGTACAATCAAGTGTCTCAAACTACAAAATATGTCGTTCGGCCCCACATGGATTGTCACTCTTTCAATTGAGCAGATTCCGAAAATGATTGTCATTGACATGTATCGGATGCGATACATTCTCATAGGCGATGCACCTGCAGAGTCATAACAGGGAACTCAGTCGGAGCCCTCTAACTAGGGTCATGGATCGGGAAATGACAAATTGATCCAGCAGTAATGTTTGGATCAGTCTGGGTGTTTGTATAGTGTACCGCCCTTTTTTGCTTCGACTTAGTAAAAGTCAATAGGTGGTTCCATTTTGGTTGTGATTAGGTCAAGCTTGTTCAAACTTGTACCTCGTCCGGGCACGCTAGGATTATCACGTCATGTACTACTTTCTTCTATAGTTCAATCAAAATCTTTAAAACAGACTGAGTTCTATCACTACATCATGTGCTTTTATACTTTCATGTGTCCCGTATTATCCAAAGCTTTGATAGAACTACATTACACAAATGCCCAAACTGATCCAAAATGCTACATTAGTTAGTCATTTCCCGATCCATAACCCTAGTTAGAGGGCTCCGACTAAGTTCTCCCTTGTGACTCTGGAGGTGTGTCACCTCTGAGAATGCATCGCATTTGATACATGTCAACGGCAATCATTTCAAGAATCTGCTCAATAGAAAGTGCGTGACAATCCATGTGGGGTCGCACGATATATTTTGCAGTTTTAGACACTTGATTGTACATGGCTCGAATAGTGCGGTCCCTATCCACCAAACGCTGTTCTCGCGGTAAGCTAAATCTACAGCCAGCATTTGATACTTCAAAGCCTCATCAAGCTGCGGACGGACCTAAATTTCAGATTAGATAGCACAATTTCTTTTCATCATGCTCTCTATTAGTGCAGTCTTTGTATCATCACATTCGGCAGTTAAGTTGTTGATAGTCAAGCGATAGGTAGCCTCGACTTTATCCCAACGCTTTAACTCTTCGATTGTCATTCTCCACTCTAAAGACCCTTGCCTGACCGGAAGGGAAATATTATCTCTAGCTTGGCGTGCCCTAATTGGTTTGTTTGATGATGAAGCCATGCTATTTGCAAAGCTAGAAAGTTTAAGGATCGACTACTTTAAACACCTTCAAATGCCTTTAAATTAACATTTGTTTAACGGATCATACCAGGAAAATCAGAGAGGTTAGGGATCAACTACTTTAAACACGTCCTGATATCTTTAAATCAACGCTTGTTTAACAAATAATACAAACCAAAACCTAAACATATGCCGCCTCCCTCCCCCCCCCCCCAATTTTCCGAAATGGACGGTGCTTGTCCATAGCATTTTTCTGGACTAACATGACACTGTCGACACACTTTTATTTTTGGAAAATAGTGAAATCTACATTGTTCCTGAAGCATTTTCAGTCTTAAGAGGCAATTTCAATTCCTCATAGGACTAAATGACTCATACAGCATGCCCCCAGAAGACAATCTTAGAGCTAGTTTGGCCAAGCTTCTGGGAGGCCAAAAGTATTTTTTTTCTTTTTTTTGTCAAAAAAGTACTTTTTGGAAAATTTAAGGTGTTTGGCCCAAATAAAAAAATACTTTTGAGTAGCAGCAAAAGCAGTTTTTCTGCTTTTGGATGAGGCTACAAATTCTAGTTCCAAGAAGCAAAAGCAGAAAATTAATTTGTTCAAGACAAAAATAACCGTACAATAAATTTATATTTTCCAAATTATCCCTCATTATTAACATTTTTCATTTCCTTTTTCCTTTTCTTTTAATTTCTAATATACCTTTCTTCTCTTTTTTACTTTGATCAAATTTTTATTCTTTTTCTCCTATTCCTGAAAGTAGATCTTAAATTTATATTGAATGGTGTATTTTGACATAATTAAACTATCATGTAAACAATAAGTAATCCAAACACTCAATGTTATTGATTGGAATAACTATATTTTATATTTTATTGACTGGAATTTTTAATTTTTATTTTTATTTTACATTTTATATTTTAATTGAATTATTTATGATGAATATTTAAATTTATTTTTCTTTTCTAAATAATACTTATTGCAAATTGAACCTTTACTATCTTTTTTCGTAATTTGATACTTAAAAGTACTTTTTAAAAGATTGGCCAAACACAATGAGCTTAAAAAAGCACTACTCAAACGAATTGGCCAAACACATACGGCTATTTTGCAAAAGTACTTTTTCAAAAAACACTTTTGAACAAAAGCGCTTTTTAAAATAAGCAGTTTTGGCAGCTTGACCAAACAGACTCTTACTCGCAGTGAGGACATCAAAGTCTAAGAGTTGCCAATAACAATATACACAGCCAAAGGAAGCAATTGAAAACCTAAAAAAGGACATATGCTACAATGTGATCACCATCATATAAAAAAAGGTCATACTAGAGAGAATTGCTACTAAATAATTTATTATCCTTCAGATTTTAAGTCCAAGAAGAAGTTTGTGTCAACTACAAACAATGTGATCATTCAAAAAGAGCACGGGGACGATCAATCTCAAAGAGATACAGGGGCAAGCAATCATAAGACATTAGTAATATCATGAATTGAATGAAATAAACGATGTTTCATATAAAGGAAGAGTGTAATATGTTGTTCCATGCCTTTTTTTACCGCTTTTGTAAACCCTAACGGCTGAATTTCAAATTTTTGGTAGCGTTACTTCAATTTGTTGTTCTTAGTAATATTAAGAGAGAGTAATTACTACAACAATCAAAGCATTTGAAATTGGAGGTGTTGCGAGAAAATCCAAAAATTTAGTTACCTACTAACCTCGTAGCTTTACAAGCTGAACTGTCGAGATCGTGAGCGTCTTACAGAGACATTACAATTGGACTAGAAAGATATTTACCATGGGAAAATATGTCAAATTAACCTATCTACTATCATTCTGAGAAGAGTAAAAGTTTGACATGGGGGAAATGTAAAATTTGTTACTCCGCTATAAAATTTTGTTATGCAAATAGTAAAAGTATGTCATGTGGGAATATTTTGTTACTCCACTATAAAATTTACGGCAGTATTTGCCATTTTAATAATAAGTTATTGAAGGCTGCTAATATATCGTAAACTAAGGTTGTAGTTCCCATCATTCAACACAAAAACGTTATATTTTAATTAGCTTAAAATCTGGATATAAGATTGTTTATTGAATTCACCAGGCCCTAGATCGTAAATTATTGTTGTAGTTACCTGTAGTAATAAGTAACCACAGCAATTCGTAAATTAATGTTATGGTTACATGTATTGTAATTTAAGTTGTTATTGTTCAGGTAATTAGTTACATTGTTTATGATTTATTTAGGTTGCCATATTTAAACGACCACATCAGTAGAAGTAAAACTCATACTCGTACTCTCCTTAATTTGCTAGATAAATAATTTACTTAACATCTTAATTTTTTTTTTCTCATTTTAATAATTTTTCGAGAAAAATATCTGATTCATTCTGGGAAGAGTAAAAGGTTTTCAAGTGAAAATGTAAAAAGAATTTCCAAACGACTGGTTCAATAATCTCTTTAATTTTGTGAATGTCGAAATTGTCATCCGAAAAGTCATTCCTTCTATTTATTGAGTGATTGATGTTGATTTCCCTTTGCAGAAGTCAAGAAAAGTGAAAAGAAATACAGAAGCCCAACTTGGTGCAATTATGATTATCTGACTGCAATTTTATGGTTACTTAGTGGGCGTTTTACATAAATAATAAAAAAGTAAAATTTGTAAAAACATAGTTTGTAGTGGAACGTAAAAAAATTTCACTTAGTACAAATTTTGAATTTTTGTGAGTGGAAAGTGAAAATAGTGAAAACTGGTGAAAACCACTTTTCTAATTTTCATATGGAAACTACAGCAGTAATTTACCACATTTGGGCAACTTCAGTAACTTTTATAATTTATTATTGCCCATAAAACTAAACATTATAAGTTTTACTAATATCATTTGGTTACCATGTGGGATAAACAAGGATATCTCATGGGATTAGCTATCCCATATGAGATAGCTCATCCCACTATTTTGGTATAAAATTTATCCCACCATTAGCTATTACCTATAACCAAATATGGGATAAATACAAACCTAATTTTTATACCGGGATTAGTGTCACTAAATATTTCATTTTGGCATTTTTTGGATTTAAGGCGAGGAATGTTGTCCTTCAGACAAGGATTGTCGTTTTGCCACAGTTATCTTTTTGGAATTCATACCTTTTATTGCCTAGAATTTAGTTTTTATGTATCTTCATCCTAGAAAAATTGTAGTGGGATTAAATCTTCGAAAAAATGCTTATTCAATTGAACGTTTGATCTTCCAAAAATGTCTGCATCTTTGGACCATGGTTATTAGACCTATCCAGATAGGGCGTGGGTGTTTAAGAAGGAAGTAGTTGTTTAGAGCCTCCATTGGGTTTATTAACAGATGATATCCAGGATTAAATCTTGAGATTGATAATTTCATTAGGAGATTCTAATGAAATCATAGTCCTTGCATAATGGATTGTCAACGGAATATCTTGTCTTCAATCCAATTTAGCTTTTCTCCATGTTGTTCAGAAATACTCGAGGGACAATATCCACTTTTCAGGTGCAGTTCCATTGATTGGTAAATCGGGCGCTAACTTTCCTTGTTCTTATCTAATTGAGAATATCACAAATATTGGAAATGGCAAACAACCAAAAAAGAAGAAAATACTTATCTTTAAATAAAATCCATGTTAGGAATATGGGTTCACATGAACCCATAGCCCAAAGGGTACATCAAATCCACCATTGCTGAGATATGGCCAAGTGGTGTTCAATCAAGGTGAGATGATGAGGCATGGTCGCATGGAAAGAAAAAGCTATGTTTGAATTGCAATGAACTAACTGCAATTAGAATCTGTTTCATGTCATATGGTCCCTTGCTTAGCCCAAATCGAGTATGTCATTTAATATTCAGAGCAGCCAAATGGTAGAAACTGCCCGAAAAGGAAATATGATGACCCTTACAGTTCTTTAAAGTTTGCTTCACACTTGTGTTTGAGTCATGCCAGCCAAATCATTTCCAGTTCACACATCAACACAAAGCAGGAAAAATCATTCACTATAGTGTATGAGTACTTACCGTAAGTGGCTCTCCCATATAAAAATGCCATGTTTCTGCACATGGTATCCGGTGAAGGTGAGACGAACTTCCAGAAGGCACCAAGAAGTAAATGCATGTACTGATAGGTCGATCAACCTTATCTGCAAAGGCATAATCAGAAAGATCAGGGAAAAACAAACCAATTTGAGAATGACAATTTCAACCAGTATTCTCTGTTATGACTTATGAGGTAAATGATACTCATATTACACTTGAGAAACCAGTCAGAACTTAAGAACAGAAAACAGAATTCCATCATCTTGACGAAATATTTTAAGTGCTCAAGACAATGGAATGCTCCAATTAGTGGCAAAACACCACGAGCATTGAAGTTGAAGGAATCGCCAAAGTTTACTCCAGTTCTTAACACTTTTTTGCAAGCTAATGTTTTTCGAAAAAAGGTCAGAGCACCTTCTTTTTTGCAAGTTAACCAACTGATATTTTGTTATTGTCTAGTGGATACGGAACACTTTAATCAAAACTTCATTGACGAGAAAAAGCTGTCTAGTGCACCCAGTAATTTATCAAAAGAGACAGCTGTCATTCATTAAACTTCTGAATGGAGTTAAATTCAGTAATACATCCAGTATGCAGAATGGCTCAACATTCTTCCATACAACTATTCTCAACATCTTTCTTGTCCAAGTTTTTACAGTTAAAAGATCAAGTTGCTATTCTTGTTCTCCTAACCAAAATTTCTCCACTATTTGCTTAGTATAGAAATCCAGGAGGCTTATCATATCCACAAAAGCTATTTGCATTCAATCCCATAGCAATCTCGCAAATGAGAGGGAAAGTGTTTATAAGGTGGTTCAAGCCTTAATCTTTTGTGTCCTACATTCATATTTTTTTCCAATAGGTTCGACAATGTATAGATCGTCAAGGTGGTCCGAAAGTGCATTGAGAATCTGGCCTCCACACATGATTTTACCTTCCTCCCTCTTTTTCCTTTGTGCATCGAGTTCCTTGGAAACGTTATCCTTCGGTGGAGAAAATAGAGAGAGATTTAGATCAAGAGATTATAGTCTTTCAAGACAACTTCCTCCCATATGAATTTAGTTTACCTCGTCCCCTTTTAACATCTTGACTCACCATGACTTCACACTTACAGATCTCAAGCGACCTTCTCTCGTTTTATCCTCAATCATGTCCTACTAAAACCATCTTCTCTTCCACTGGACATTTGTAATTAAACTTCTCTTCCACTGGACATAGTAAAACCCCATAACATCGGAAACAACCTCTTTACCTTCACAAGGTAAGGATAAGATCTGCCTACAACTACCCTCTCCAGACCCCACATGTGGGATCCTTGTGGTTATGTTGTTGTTGTTTTTGTCGGTGGCGGCCAGAATTTTCATCGAGGGGTGTCAAAATATAAATAATTAGATGCATCGAAAAGTTAAGGGAAGTCAATGTATTCTAAATATACATCAAATAAAAAAAATTATCTAGCAATATAGTGTAATTTTCGGACGGAGGGATATCGCTTCTTGGATCAATGTGGCTCCGCCACTGGTTGTTGTAGTAAAAAACCCTAACCTATTTATCCCAAAAAGCCACACGTGGAAGAGAAACAGACAAATATCCAAAAATCCCATGAGCAGCTTAATTGGAAGGATCAAGATAGATGACAGTTACAAAGATTCAAGACCACAAATCAAAAAAAGTAAAGAACTTTATAAACAAAAAGACTTACAAGTAGGTGGAAGGTGAGATGTGGAGAGAATAACAGAGAAATCTCTGAATGTTTCAGAGTAAAATCCACCTTCTGGGTGTGGCTTCAAGTTTAGCTTTGCTACAATTTTGGAAGCTGTAGGCGCAGTTGAATCTGAAGCCATCTTTTTTCTCAGGGTTTACTGTGGAGCTGGTCTGTCTACCATGTCTACTTCCTCTTGCTGGTTGTTGGAAATTATAAATGCTCTTTTAATTAAAAATAACAAATTCTATTGACTAACATGATAAAGAGATACTTGAAAGTTTTTCCAACAAGATACAAAAAATGGTCCTTTATCCAGAGGCAGAGTCGGATACAAAATTTAAATTTTATGGATTCAGGTTTTAAGGTTTTTATATTGAAGGTGGTTCAATTGAATCCGTTTTTACATTGAAGTCTAATCTAAAATAATCTCATAATTATAACCCTAAATTTGCTAAAAGTGAATAGCGTTTGATCTCTATCAACTATTTAACATATTCATTCGATTTAGCAAGGGAAAAAATTTAACGAAAATTCACATATGATGGGCTAGTTTTTGCGGTTTATGTCATATTTAAGAAAAGTGAATAGCGATTGATCTCTATCAACTATTTAACACATTCGTTCGATTTAGCAAAACCTGTGGGGAAAAAATTTAACGAAAGTTCACATTTGAAGGGCTAGTTTTTGCAGTTTATGTCATATTTAAGATCACAATTTTTTTTTAAAATAATTTTTTTTCTTAAAACATTGTCAAATAGAATCACTAAATGTGTCGGCTCCGTTAAGAAATTCATTTTTGTGTCACCAATGTGGGACTTTGTTCGCACCCTCAACAATCTTTCCCTCGAACTAAATTCCACGTGCTCCACTATCACGATCCCCGGGTCTTCCCCGCGAACTAGTTCCACGTGGCCCATTACCACGAGTTAATTTTTGAGATTCATTGTGTGCAGGGGCGAAGCTACGTTTCTTCAAGGGTGGTCAACTGACCACCCTTCGCCGGAAAATTATACTCCGTATAAGGTAAAATATTACTTGTTATTGATTAAAAATAGACTTTGAACACCCTTATATAGCCCAATGGAAAAGGTTTGAACACCCTTATTGAATTTCCTGGCTTCGCCACTGATTGTGTGTCACATTCATCATTAGAGTATTTTGGCACTGAAGTCTGTAACTACATTCTTTTCGTGTGCGCGTCTCCAAGCTCGTAAGAGTAAGCCAATCGAGCCTCGCACTATCACTTTGCCATCACATGTGCGCCACTCATAGCACATAGTCATCACTAATAACTAAGGCAAGTAGTGTCTCAATCAAGTTTAGGTAAGATACTTACCTCAAGCAAGCCAAATTAATACTCTAGAAGATAGAAATCTCTTCCCGAGCGAATCGACCTCCGAGTGATCTAGCCAAAAGCAATAAAGCTCCGATCTTTATCGAAAATCAAAAAGTCAACGCGGGCCCGCAATCGGAACCCGACCAAAAGTCACAAATCTCAAACGCCCATTCAAATACGAGTTCAACCATACAAGCTTCATCCAATTTTGACTCGTCCCGCTTGAACCTGGACTCTCATACCAGTTGTTGGGCTAAACCAACTCAAAGATACTCTTAACGTTGTGTGATATTGTCCGCTTTGGACCAAACCCACACAGTTTTCCCCAAAAGGTATCACATCATTAAGAGATACTTATATCTTATATTTAGGCTCTTAATCTTTTCAGCAATCAATATGAGACTTTGTTCGTACATCCAACGAAATGGAAGGAGTACATTTAGACTTCTTATGTTGTTTCGGA
Source organism: Nicotiana knightiana (assembly GCA_005239525.1). Taxonomy (NCBI): domain Eukaryota; kingdom Viridiplantae; phylum Streptophyta; class Magnoliopsida; order Solanales; family Solanaceae; genus Nicotiana; species Nicotiana knightiana. The sequence goes on along the minus strand of ML401410.1, from coordinate 23,906 downwards.
GTTAAGAAGAACTAGATTAACTTATAAATTTAAATTAATAAATAGAAAGAGATGGATCACATACAGAGCCTTTCATTTATATATTCTACTGAATGCTTCACTTCAGCTTTAGAATTCAAAGCTAGAGATCATCTTGTGACTAACACCTGATGCTCTCCTGATTGGAGCATGTTAGACAGTGTGTAACGTTCGAAGTGGCGTATGCAGCATTTTGCGTAAATAGGGTCAGCCTATAATCACAATTCTACTTGTAAGTAGGTCCGATGTGGTGATTTTTAAATTTTACTTTCTGTACCAAATTGCGATACCTTCTGCATATATAAACATTGATTTTCTAAAAGAATATTATTTACTCATCATATCCATAAGGAAAACAATTTGTGAAGCCGTGTCGTATGACATCTCTGACTAAAGGATGTCTCCGCCACTAAATGTGAGCTCACATCAACTGAATATGGGGGAATTCGGAAGGTTATATTCAAAATCTATGTCGAAATTGATCAGTGCAGAGATAATCACATTGTTGGTGCAAATCTGGATATCTAAGCCTGAGATCCAAGTCTCATTTTTAACTAAAATAAACCATACTATACAATAAACCAGAAGATGTACAATTAGAAGAAGAACTTATTACTTAAATGAATAAGCTACTGCTTAATAGATGAACATGCAAAATCAAGGCATCTTCATGCATAAATATCATGTTTTGGCTATTTAGAAGTCTCATTTTGGTTCTTGTATAAAGTAAACTCCTTTTGTTTGGCCACATAGTTTAGCATTCACCAAGGGAAATGGCAAATGAACCTCAGCTCCACTTTGTCTGTCTTCTTTTTTCCTCTAAGTTGAACAAAGAATGTGACATTTGATTGAAATAAGCCCTTCTCAATCCTCCACTACTTAGTCATTTAACACTTTTTGACTAATCTTTGAGTGCTCTTCCATTTTTGTACCTTCTCTATATACATACTATATGTATGTATGATCCTACTACCAAGTAGGTGGCGAAGAATGAATCGACAGATTGTGTAGAGTTTGACTGAGATAAAACAGAATCAAAGGGCTAGGAGCTCTGGCCGATAACGAAACTAAGTGTAACCTTCACAATGGTCTTACTTCTTTTTTTGGCCTTCCTGATCTAACCTATCACCTTTTTGAAATTTCATGTTCATCAAATTAAACTTGTCTCTTCTATCCTCCTTGATGCTTCTTTCATGTCAATCCTTTTTTCCGGATCGCTTACAGTGCAAGCAGCTCCTACATGAAGTAGCTTCACCATTTGTCCAATGGAATCTGTTGCGTTTGCTATCTCTTGGTCAATCAATTCTGATTCTCTGTTGTCAGCTATTGCTGATTGCACCCATTGAACAACGTCGGTTCCACCCTTTTGATTGTTTAGATACTGTGAAGGGAACTTGCCTGTAAGGATCTCGAGTATTATGATTCCAAGACAATAGACATCACTCTTTGGAGAGATTTGTTGATTTTGTATGGCTTCTGGGGATTTATAAGCGAAAAGGCATTGAACGGTTTGTGTGTTGTTGATTAGCGGATAGAAGGCGTAATCTGAGAGAAGTGGTTCATATTTTTCAGTTAGTAAAATGTTGCTTGACTTGAGATTCCCATGAGGCACCACATATGATGCAAACTCAGAATGAAGAAAACTCATTCCACTAGCAACTCCCTGGATAATTTTTAGGCGCGTTGGCCAATTTAGCTCAGCGTGTGATATCCCTCGATCACCTGAAAAGTACGTGGGAAAGTTCAAAATTAGGATAGTTAACATAAAGAACAAAGTGTATATCCAGGGGCGGATGCAGGTATAGATTACCGAGTTCATCTGAACCAGTACTTTCGACTCAAAGCATAAATTTATGTGTAAAAATTCACTAAGCTCTCCGAGGAAATGCCAGACCACAAGGGTCTATTGTACGCAGCCTTACCCTGCATTTATGCAAGAGACTATTTCTACGGCTCGAACCCGTAAAATACTGGTCACATGCCAATAACTTTACTAGCTACACCAAGGCTCCCGTTCAAATCCACTAAAATATCAATAAATAGTAGATATGAACCCATAGCGTTAAAATATATATAATCATGCAAATGTCAAAAAAGAAGTTGCACACCTTAAAGATTGAAATAGGTGAATTGAAATAGGAGCTGGAAAAAAAGATTGCCATACCATGTAACAGATACAATAGGCTGCCTTTGGGAACATATTCAGATACGAACAACTTCTCCTCTTTTCTGTAATGATATGCCAATAACTGCAATATATTCCTGTGCCTTAACTTGCTAATTTTCCTGATCTCTGTATCAAAAACATCTCTATTCATTTTATTCATCTCTCTCAACCTTTTCACCACAACAGACAGTCCATTAACCATTTTTGCCTTATAAGCTGATCCTAATACGCCGTTCCCAAGGACTTCAGCAGCTGCCTTCATCAAATCAGGCAATCCGAACGTACCCTTTTCCTCGTTTACCAACACGAGATCGCCCATGGCCTTACCCCTCTGCGATCCAGCTCCCCTTCGCGATGATCCATGCATCGAATCACCTCCTTTACTACGAATGCTCGTGCTCTTCCTATTCGAGATTGAAACGTGCAACCCCTCGTCAAGATTCTCTTTTCCAAGCTTGTCAAAATGATCTTCCTTGCGCTTGGCCTTAAAAAGAATCATTATCAACAGAAGACTAACTACTAAACCAAGAATTATCCATTTCAGTTTGGACATAGGTGCTCTTTGAAAACTATTATTCTCTTTTTCCTTGTTGCATTCTTTCCCTAATTGTTTCCCACATAATTCATTATTCCCTTTAAAGGGATCTGAACCAAATCTTGACATGCTTTGAGGAATTTCACCTTGCAATTTATTGTTTGACAGATCAATAGATATTAAACTTGCCTGTGAAAATGATGGAATATGACCTGAAAATTCATTACTTTCAAGATGAAGTTCCATCAAATATTTCAAGTTGGCCATAGATTCAGGAATTGACCCTGAAAATTTGTTTCTTGAAAACCAAATTTTTTTAAGAGATCCCATTTTAGAGAAGAAATCTTTAGGAATCTCTCCTGAAAACTGGTTTCCATCTATATAAATAGATTTAAGAGCACCAAGCAAGAAAAATTCAGGAATCGTTCCGGAAAATGAATTATTTGCAAGTTCAAGAACTCTCAGGCCTGGAAGTGCAATCAATGGATCAACATCAATTTCCCCTGAGAGGCCAGCTTCACCTAAAAGGAGACCTTCGACCGCGTTTCCTTCGCATTGAACACGAGTCCATTTCTTGTTCTTGTCACAAGGATTTGATCCCTTATGCCAAGTTGAATCTAAATCTGTTGTATTTTGTAATGATTCTTTGAACTTGATCAATGCCTCATCCTCTGAAATGGAGAAAGAAAATGGTGTATTAGATAGAAAAATGAGGAAGAAAATGGAGATGTAAAAAAGAAAGTGTTTTTTGGGAGAGGTTGCTAGAGGAGGAAGGAGGAGGGGAACAGAGGCCATGTTTGTTACTAGACATGACACCTTCCCCTAAAGAAACAATCAGCCGCTGTCCTCACAGATTGGATTTCTTTGTTTCTTTTCTTGGAAGGTGTATGCTGATTTTCTTGATTGGTTTGTCTGTTTTTGGACAATGGAATGATGATGTGTCATGGTGTGTATTTTTTTGGGGGTGGGGGTGGGGGGGTGACGTATATGTTGTAAATTTGAAAAATATTAGTGTTAGGGGTGGGTTGGGGGTGAGTCCTAGATGACACACAATGTTGTTTGAAAGAACAGATTCAGAATTTTGGGTGGAAAGAAAGGTGAATCTTGAATTGACCTTGTCTATGGTAGTAGAGTCTTTTCCGCTGAACTAATTAATTAGGCAGATTTCACTATATGCACCATATGTCTTGGAATGACCTTTCCTTTTAATAACACAGATGTCTCAGCTTACGCGCATTATGACTATTCTATCAAGCTTGTGCACACCTTGACTATTATACCGAGTAATTATTAGTAGCGGCTTGTGCACATTTGACTATCTATCGGGTAAGTATTACCTCTCACTGGCACATGTATATTGTAATTTAGCGTAGCGACGCGTAAGCAAATCGAAAGAGATCATATAGCATTTTTTGCCTTTGTAAGGATTTGAATGTTGGTCTACGATGCTATTCACCCACTTCAATAACCATTAAGCTGCAATCCTTAAGTGCCAAATGTTTTGGAATGACTTCTACCATATGTTTCAAAACTTTGGTATTGACAAATCAGTATCATGTCAGAAAATTTACAGAACTGCAATATTGTCAAGATTGATTTTTCATTTACATGAATGCATTAACATATAGGAGAAATTCTTGGTACAATGGAGTCATTTTAACATTGTTGGTGTAAGTATCATCATTTCTGAATCTCTTCATTCTTGAATATAAAACCATCATTGGGATCCAAAAGCCTGCAAAGATGAACAAGATGAATATTAAAAAGATGAACAAACCACATAAAATTTCTATAACATCTTTCTTGAAAATTGTCAAGATGATGATAGAAGGGGAGTCTTGGAGCAATGGTAAAGTTGTCTCCGTGTGACCTATAAGTCAGGGGTTCGAGCCGTGAAAGCAGCCACTAATGCTTGCATTAGGGTAAGCTGTCTATATCACACCTCTTGAGGTGCGGCCCTTCCAGACCTTGCGTGAACACGATATGCCTCGTGCATCTGCCATTTGTCAAGATGATGAAAATTTATGTACCGCGAATATGTTGTTATGTCCAGGATCAGCAAGATGTGACATTAAATTCTCAATAGGTCCTTGTCCAGTGTACACAGCTTGAAAACAAAATCCAACAAAAGCTAACATAGCGAGTCGACCATTCTTGATCTCCTTAGTTCTCAAAACCATAACAGGTTCAGGGGATCCTCTTCCCCACATAAAAGGATCAAACCATAATCCACCAGGATATCCAACATCTGGTTTTGGTTTCTTCTTGTGAGGCACTTTTGGTTCAATATCAACACACCCTGGATTCATTATATCTGCCCATCTTCGGCCCTCGGCCCAGCCCATGAGGACTAATTGCACAACAAATAAAGTTGTGGAGTCTGCAAAATACTCTCTTTCACCAGCATCATACCATGAAAAGTTGTCAATGAATCCAAGACTTTCTAACCATTCTGGAATTAGAATTCCAGCTACTGCTAACATTGCCCATCTGCTGTGCATTAGCTCAGCTTGAGCAAACCATTTTAATGTTTCTGGATCAGACCCTGAAAAAGAGACCATTGCTTAACTAAAGAATCCAACTGTTGGTCATTAAAGAAATCCAAAAGAAAGAAAAAAACAAAGAAAATATTTCTAATTTACAAGATACAGTCTATCTGGATCTAAAGTGTTAATTCCAAACTCGGCAAAATAGCCCCTTAACTTCGAGAGTAGGGGTGCCTCCTCACAAAGGGGGTAGCAATGACCAGGCTCGGACGGGTGTTTACCAAAAATACAGGTATTTGCAAAGTCCTAAGACAGTGTAGCAAAAGGTCAAGAAAGTTGAGTAATATTGCTCGAACTTTCTAAAAATATGGCCGGGTGCGTGTCAGATCATGCACTTTTAGAAGAACCAACATGGATACAACAACATTTTCAGAGAGGCCATGCACCATCGCCTGATGGTAAGGGAGCCGAGGCGGCTGTTTATCAAAAACACAGGTCTTTGCAAAGTCCTAAGACAATGTAGAAAAGGCCAACAAAGTTAAGTGACTTGATGACTATGTTGCTCGGAGCCTCAGACTCTCCAAAAGCATCATGAGGTGCATGTCAGATCCTCCAAAAGTAGTGCACTTTTAGAAGATCCAACATGGGTACAACGGCATTTTTGGAGAGTCCATGCAACGTTGCTTGATGATAAGGGAGCCGGGGGCCGAGGCCTCGATGAACGGCAACTGTAACTATAATAGTCCTAAGGTAGTGAAAATTCCTTGTCGGATAAGTTCCGACCCAACTAAACTTGAATCTCAAATGAGAACCTCCTCATTTTCTCCAAGAATTGCATCAAGACTCATGTTTTCTCATAATTTGCACATAGTGTTAATAGAAAAAATAGTGGCATTTATGTTATGTACCTAATCCAAGTGGGTCAAAGCCAAAATCTCCAGGTAGACTGCAATTTAAGAACAAAAAAACAAATCATATATCTGTAAAATAAACCAATTAGAAAAAGGAAAATTCGCTAAAACAGACAAACTTAATGTAACCTGCCATCAAGCCATTCTGGAGGTGAACTTCCAGGAAACCATAATGGCCTATCTGGAGGGAGTGGTTCACAAACACTTGAAACCTCTTTTCCAGCATTCAATCTACTTTTTCTAGATAATAAACATGTTGAAACTTTCCCAGGAAAATTTTTTGTAGGTAGCTCCCTGAATCAAGATAAAACTAGAATCTGTTGAGACATAATATAATTAAGTAATAATTTTACACTCTCTAATAGTTTAAGCATTCATATGAGATGGTCACACAGTTCAATATGGTATAACCGCAATCCAATAAGTAAAAAGCATTTCCACGTGGTTGATCCATGACAAGAATCAGAGTCACAGACGTGTTCAGTGGCGGATGTAGTGTAGTATCACGGGGTTCAACCCATAACTTTTGACACGAAGCAAAAAATTTATGTGCCATTAGACGAAAAATAGTAGATATGAACCCATAACTTTAAAAATCTAGTGAGTTCAATGCTAAAAACTTTAAAAGCTGAACCTATAAGATTTAAATCCTGGATTCGCATCTGGAGTTGTGGAGACGACATAATATAATTGAGTAATAAAAAGTGTGTTCTCTGTAATAGTTTCTGCTTTTTAGATACAATGACTATACAATTTAAAAGAATCATCGAACTACTTAGTAATAGAATTACAGAATGCTGGAGGGGAGCCTTAGAGCAACGGTCAAGTTGTCTCGGTGTGACCTATAGGTTACGAGTTCGAGCAGTGGAATCAGCCCTGCCTACATCACACCCCTTTGAGTTGCGGCTCTTCCCCAGACTCTGCGTTAATACGAAAGGCTTTGTGCGCCGAGTTTCCCTTTTAAAATTACAGAATACCATATACTCAAGAACTAAATTTGTAATTCAGTTTTACTGACCTGATTGGGATGCTAGAAAATGCAGTGGAATGAATGGCTAGAGCCATGGAAAAAATGGACTAAACAGAGAAATGTGATGTTTTTGGCAATCTGTTTATAAGTGACAATAAAGCTTATCTAGGAATGTGAAATGGATATTGAAGCATACCACAGCAACACAAAATGGACCAATCAGGTTATAAGTTTAGTTTTTGTCTTTGTTAGGATATGCAGTTACAGATTGGTGACATAATGATCTTTACGAATTAGCCGTTACTTATTTTGTCCTGAAATTTTGAACTAAAATTCTTAATTTCACATTTGTATTCTAAAAAAAATAATGTTCAGGATACATTGCCTAATTTTTAAATAGTAATCCTTTGCAGTGGTTATCTAATTTCTACTGTTCCACTGGCTATTTACTTAAAGAACAAAAAAAAAAATAGTTGGGAAGCTTTTTCCTTGAGAAATTAAGATGTACGAAAGAGTTAGGAATCTTTTTTTTCTTCTTAAATTTTCTTTTACAATTTAAGAAAAAAATTGTTTGTATTTTTAAAAAATAAATAAATTATTTCCAGAAAATATTAAGAGAAAACAACAGCTATAGTATTTTGTTGATTTCTCTGTAGTACAAACAGAAAATTTTAACTATGTTAATGTAAAATCTAATTGTTTGTATTTTTTAAAAAATAAATAAATTATTTCCGGAAAATATAAGAGCAAACAACAGTTATAGTATTGTTGATTTTTCTGTAGTACAAATAGAAAACTTCAACTATGTGTTAATGAAAAATATAATTTTGTTACCAAAAAGTCTAATTTAACCTTTTGAAAAGATCACACCAATAGAATTTTCAATAAATTAAATAAAATCAAGATAATGTAAAAATGACGGTCACTTTATAATAATAATATTTTATAGTAAAGTAGTTAAATATAAATCTTATCTGTCTTCGACCTTCTTAGCAAAATTAAAATCTTGTCTCCTATTGTTACCATCATTTTCTCACATATATTAATGAGCCTTGCTAGGATTTCCATCAAAGTTATGATTTGCACAATCGATTCTCACATCGAGAAATTAAAATGTAAATTTTTATTTTAAAAACATTCTTCTCTTACTTTTCACTCTTTCCTTTGTCTAACTATTATTCCGACGTGTACGCATGAAATAAATTGAATAGGTCATAATGTCATATGAATATCTATCCCACATTTGTAACGAATTAGGTATTTTGACGAAAATTACTAGAAAAAGCAACTTGGCGTTAAAAGGGAAAAATAAGTTAGCTAATTAAATTTCTTACCAAAAATTAAACAAGAAGCAAATCCGAAACCCACCAGTACATTTGAACTAGAGTTTTTGTAACTCAATTCTACCAACTAAACTATCCTTTCTTAGTTTCATATTCGGTGTCCGGTATTTAGAGCAGTGAGGTCGTGATGGTGAATACGAAAGGGCGTAGTGACGCGTCCTACGGTTATGGCAGAGGACGATCCGTCACTAGACCCTTACAACGCAGTACGAGCTGCAGCACCCGGGGAAGGGGCATACTCTCTATCTCTAGCTAGATCCATATAAATAAACACATCTCTCTAAAGAAGGGAGAGAGAGGTTATCCTACACTTCCTATCAGATCTGAAAAGGGTTCTAAGATTCTTGTATTTGTCTAAATTCATCTTTATCACATGAAAGAGGGTCCGCCTCACTCAAAATTGAGTGAATCTTCTCCTTTATTTACATTTTATCGTCATTTAATGTTATTGAATGCATGGTCTTTTTCATACTATAAAATCCGGCCATAACTACTGTTGATACCCAATTTTTCCCATATATATTTTCGAAATGCATATATATTTTCAAAATAATGCATGAGCATCAATTAGTATTGTTCTATAATTTTCTGTAATTTTAAAAGATTTTAAATTAATTTATTTCATTATTTTATTATCTAAATAATTACTAATTGCATCACAAATGATTTTATAATAATTTTATTGCTTAATATTATCATTTTATATTTATATTAAGCTTTAATTATTTTATGCATAATTACATTTACATCTTTAGGTTATAATTGCAATAACTTTGCAATGATAGCACATGTGTGCATAATTTTATTTTATACGAAAATGACTTTTTATATTTTATAATATTGAGTAATTATTTTAAATTATTTTCATACACAAATAGTATTTTCATCATTTATTAACTATTTTTATAAGTTATTTTATTAAATTAAGTGGGTATTTTAAACATAGCCTTTTTTCAATTAAATTTTCGGAACCCAGCCCAATAACTATCAGCCCAATTATCCTAACGCATAACCCAATACACAAACCCAATAACCCAATATCCATAACCCGCCCCAGCCTAAAACTAATCATGGTCGTTGATCTCAGAAGATCAACGGTCCAGGACACCCTTTCCTTTTTTAATTACAAACTTCCTAACCCTAACCCCATTTTTCTGAATATGTCGTCCTTCAATCCCCTTCCCTCCTCTCTTCTCTCTCACCCCCTTCTAACCCTAGCCCACTGTCATTGAGATCCCCTTGATTCATGGGGTTTTCCTCCGATTCCATGCCTTATCCGGCCTCATCTCTCTACTGGATGTTTGATTTTCATGTTACTTGAGGATAATCTCAAGAGATCGAACCAGATTTGGTTCAAAAATCTCTCCGTTCTCGGTTAATCCGTCTATATTCACTCTGATGTTTGTGAGTACTAATACTTTCGTGTCTTATGGTTTCAAATCTCTGGTTCAAACCAGATTTAATTCACTTCTGTTTATTTTCATGAACCTAGTTATTTCTGGTTAAATCCGTTTAGATCTTTTTAGATCTGAAGCGGTTTTGAGTTTGTTTGGTATTTTTCCCTTAAGATCTTCTTTTTTTTACTATTATTGTTAACCTATTTCATTTTTTCCTAAAAGCTAGGGTTTTGATTTCTAATGGGATTTCTGCAAAAATGTTTAAACGTTTAAATGTTTCAACTCTGGTTTTCTTCTTTACTGTTTCGACTGATTTTTACTTGAGTTTCATCTCTATGTCTTTGATATGCCTTAGGGTTTCAATTATTCGATTGTTTGTTATAATGTTTTGCCCATTTACCTTAGCTCTGTCAATTAAAGTGATTAGTTGATTTACTTGCCTAATTAGGGTATGAAATTGTGCTTTCCTTTAAAATCGATATTTCCTTATCGGATTTTTACTTGTTCTTTCTTTATGTGTGATTAATAATTGGTACTACTTTTCTTAATTCCTTTATTGGCCTGATTTTTGGGCTTTGATTATTATGAGCGACCTATAATTAATTTCTAGGCTTACTGCTTACCTTATTTAGCCTTAACCTCGTTTGCTGATTTATTCTGTGTGAGATTCTCCTTAAGTTAAGTGATACTTACTTGATTATGTCATGTTAATTGATTCGTGTTAACCTTAATTGATTGATTAACTGATTTTCATACCTTATTTGTGTGTAATTAATTTTATATCTTATTTAGTTTTACTTACTATATGCTATAAAAATCCCTTCCCTTGCCCTGGTTTTACACACACTGAGACTTAGACGGGACACTGACACTCAGACTCACTTACGCGCTTTTCAACTTCTTCACTTTACAACTTAAAACTCTCAAGTTTTATGTTCTCTCAAGAACTTAAGTTCTCTCTTTCTATTGTTCTGATTTGTTGTATTGTCTGGCCGGCTGAAAGTCAAGGCTAGATTCTCTGGATTCAAATTGTTGTTACATTCCTGTTTGCTTTCTTCTCAACTGGTATGATTTAACCTTTGTCATCCTATTTCTGTCCTATGTGCTTATTTGGTTAGTTTATTTCGAAACCCCAGCATGCTTCTGTTTGCTATATGTCCATATGATTTCACTTAGTGATAATGTAAACTAGGTTATCTCTAATGATGTGAAACCCTGTCTAATTCAGTTGTATGTTCCATGTTTCGAACATGACTACATATTGCAAGCATGTAATTAATGTATGGCCAATCATGTCTGTTAATTCAAGTGTCCTTGCTCTTTTGTGATTACTTTAAATATTGGTACAATATCTATGTATGAATAAATACCAATTGGTTTGTACCATATGCTGAATATGGATTCTGTTTATTTTTTGGTACAGCTTTGTTTGCAACCATGTAATCTGAATTTGTTTGCTTCTGGAAATTAAGTTGTTTTCTAAAACTGTCCCATACCCTTTATATACTGGTTTTTAAACTTCTACTCTTAGTTATTTAGGTTCCTACAACCCCCAGTGTGAGCACTGCCTAGGGTACTTGAGACTCCTCCGAACTCTGACACATTTGGGATGGTCTTCCAATATTATATGAATTGTTTATTTAAGTGTGGTCCTGGTGTGAGCATTGCCCGGGGTCCCTGAGGCCCTTGGGAACTTTGACACACTAGGAACATAGTTCTATGTTACATGGATGGATCCTCTTGTATGCTTCAGACTTGCTTTGCTTGAAGGCCCGGTTCCCAAGTTTATATTGGGTCTATGAAGGTTCCCTATGGTATAATGAATTTTGTTGTGTAATTTATTCATTATTGGGTTGTAATAATGTACTAATCTCTGTAATAAAAAGATATGGGGTTATTAGTAAAAGCTGGGGGGGTTTATATATCTTTGTTAAAAAATTCAGATAGAAATCCTACCTATAGGTCTATTGTGTTGGTTCTTTATGTGCATGTTACTGTTCATTTAGAGATCCTGCCTATAGGATATTTTTCTCACTGTTGGTGACTCTGAATCTTCATATTTTCGGCATATTAGAGACACTGTCTATAGGTCTTTTGTTAATCCTGCATTAGAATCCATGTTCATAGGATCTACTCATATTTCCGGCCTCAACGTTCATTAATGATCATGTATATAGGATCATATTTGTTTGAATTAATAAACTTTCCTGGTGACTTGTCTAAAATTCTGCCCACATGTGATTAATAGAATTCATGACTGTAGGGATTAAAAATCATTCAGCTTAGATATAATGCCTATAGGAAATATATAAAAAAATCAGTTTTCTTCAATTTAGATACCATGCCTATAGGAGACATAAAAAATAAGTTTCAACTTAGATATCATGTCCATAGGATTCAAACTAATAGATGTCATGCTTATATGGTGAAATCCGTTTGTAAACTTAGAGATCATGTGTTATAGGGGTTTAATCAGTTTCAACACTTAAAAATCATGTTTATAGGAGTTAAATTAATTCTGCAAAATTAAAAAGCATGCCCATAGGATCTAAAGAGATAAAATCTGTTTTCATGAGTTAAAATCAGCAACTCGCTCAGAAACCATGTTATAGGTCTATAATTAATAATTGTAGATGTCATGTCTATAGGATTCTACTCTGGTTATCACTTAGGCAAACCTGTAGGGTTTCTAAGGATTCTGGGCCTAAAACTGTGACATCTTGAAATGTGCCCAGATTCAAAGCTTAATAAAATCAGTAGGCAAATTGATAGGTATCGATGCTCGTTTTAATAAACTTGTTTCTTACATTCTGTTTATGCCCATCTAGATATCCTGCATATAGGTACCTAAGTTAATGAAAATTTGTTGATTGAACTGTGTGTATTTGTTGTTACTTGTGGAGGTTAATATGAGCCTTTATTTGCTCCTTACATGATAGTCCTATATGAATTTTTGTTTGTCGCTTAGATTTTTCTCATTCTAAGCAACATAGTTCAGTCTAGAACTACCTTAAATAGAGGTCCTAAGCACCTCCAGGACCATAAGTAAGGGACGGGTAGTGCACGCATAAGGCACAAGTTAGAAGCTACTAGAACACTTAAGTAACAACTGAAAGATAGTAATTAGGTAGTAAAGAAAATGATGACCCGTGCGCTAATATTATGTGTAGCACCCCAATTTGGGAAAAGTTACCAAGTATTTCATGGAAATGATCCTATAGGCTAAAAAATTTAGGAACCCTTTCAATTCATGTTTTGAAACAATAGTTGTCTAAATTGCTTTATTTTCCTTTAAGACTAATTTGCTTAATTAAGTTCGGTCGGGACCCACCGTTGTGGACCTCGAGGGGTGCCTAACACCTTTTCCTCAAGGTAATTTCGAGCCCTTACCCGATCTCTGGTGATGCAAACTAGTTTCATGGGTTAACTGCTCTAGGTGCCCCAACGCACCTTAATCCGTTAGGTGACGACTCTTCAAATCCCATACCCCATCCCAAAAAGAAGGGAGTTGTCCCAAAAATGTCGAAACCCGATTTCGCGAGAAAAAAGGGAGCGCGACAGCATGGCGACTCTGCTGGGGAAAACCCATAGGCTCCTACCATAACGAACTTGCTTTTTGTGAATTAGTCTTTAAGCATGCTTTATTCTGTTAATACGTGCACATTGTTTCCCTTTCCCACTTTATGTGAATTTAATTGCCTATTTTCAAGCATTTATGATTTTCTTTTTACTATGTAAACGGACTTGTCTCTTTGTTTTCCTTCATAAAATGCCTTTTCAATTATTAAATACCGCATTTATCATTTTCTAACGTGCAAATACGTGACAACATGTTATTTTCCGTTACATAAATCATGCTCAACATCATATTCCACTCGTGCGTAATCAATACCATAGCAATGCTTGATGAGTGTGTGCGCTCTTCCTATATATCACCCCCTTTGAATTTGGAAAGGCTTATTTGCGATAAAACTAGTCGATCAGCGGTGCAGTCGACGATTCTGTGTCTTTCCCCCTCAGGTTGTCCGCTTGAGGGTACCAATCTAGACCTCTATAGAAATCTTACTCTGATTTATTGTACATGTATCATGGTCAAACCTAGCCAGGGTTAATATGTTGTCCACATAATAACCCTTTAAGAAAAGCCTTGTCCAAAAGTCCACCGGGGTTTCCATAATCCCAACGGACTTAACCACAATCTGTGCATTAATTTGGAGAAATAAGTGTCAATATGCTAATCACTGATGTATAAGTAGTCGAATCTGGAGGGGGAAAGTGTCTAACCTTATTTGTTTTGCAGAAAATGAGGCACGAAGTCCCCAGGTTTGGCATGGCCCGTAACATACCACCATTGTTGCTAGATTGGTGGGAAGATCTTTCATCAAGTGACAAAAAGCATGTGAAAAAGGTCCTGGGAAATTTTCCTTCTTTATTGGACATCCAACCGAATAATATGTTGATTGAAGCTGCCACAATATTATGAGACGGAGAAACATCTGTGTTTCTCTTTGGAAACATAGAAATGACCCTCTCTTGGAAGAAATAAGGGGATTCGTTGGACTGCCTTGGGACAATCCCAGTTTATTGGTGCCAGAAAACCGCACCGTTAGGGAGTTCTGAAAATGATGGGTCTGAAAACCAACGACGATTTGGAGTGCCTGAAGAAATCCTACATACCCTTTGACTATCTCTATGAACGACATGGTCATAGCAAATCCTATTGTATCTACCATGATGAATTCTCTATCACTTCCTTGGGTTGTATTCACCGCAGGTTTTTTGTGCTCATAGTCTGCTTCCTGGGTATGATAGTGTTTCCGATGAAAGGGGACAAAATTCATACTAGACTGGCCATGGTAAAAAAAACCCTAATGGAGGGGATCGAGGGGAAAACATATACCATTGTCCCTATGATCATAGCAGACATATATCGGACCTTGGACCGCTGGCAGAAGGGATCCAAACACTTCGAGGGTTGTAATATGCTGCTACAGGTTTGGTTGTTAGAGCATCTCCAGAGAGATCAATATCGTCAAGAGTTTCCACGAAGGCAATGGAATGATCATATATCTTTCCATAACCCTAAGAGAATGACCTATATCCCAGATAGGTTTGCTCAACCAGAGAGTGCTACAAATGGGTACAGTTTTTCAACAATTTGACTGAGGATCAGGTTCAATGGATGTCCAAATGGTTCCCTACTGACGAGTTCATCATTAGATCTAGGGACGCTCCGCACTTGGTGTTGATCGGGTTAAGGGGCATATACCCTTATGTTCCCATCAGGGTTATGAGACAAGCAGGCAGAAATCAAGTCATACCGCGGGTCATTAAAATGAGTCACTACAGGGCAGATTTCCAAGATGATGACCTCCCATACAAATGTTAAGCTCAGCATATGTGTCACCTAAAGATTATTTTAGAAAGGGACACCATCGAACCAAACCAATATCACGCAGGGCACGTGTACTTTTACCCATCATGGTTGGAGGACTACATAGCAGGAATAGTCGAGCCAGGGGTCGGTCGAGGAAATAGAGTCATAGATGAAGCTGCCGAAGCACAAGTGAAGTATAACAGACTGCACAAAAGGGTTCGCAAGTCCGAGGCCGAGTATCTGGAACAACACAAGACTGATATGGAATTAGTCAATGAATGAAGGAAACATCTACCAGATCGAATGAAAGGTTAGAATATTTGGAGCAGGGTCTAATGGAGCTGGAAGGGAAGATGAGGAAAAGAGTCATAGACTGCCAAAATGCTTAGGGAAGCGAAAGAGGACATCTAGCAAGGGCATACCTGCTGCTGGACATGCGCGACCTGGGGAGCCTGATCGATGGATCCAAGAGAACCAGGCCTGGAGAAGGTCCTTCTGGGACCAAGTAGATTAGGTTTATTCATTTTTGCTTTTAGAATGTAATAAGGCCAAATGCCATTAGTGACTTACCTTATTGTCATTTTAGATTCGTCTTATTTATTGCGTTAATGAAATGAGGAAATTATTGGCACTGAAATTCTCCAAATCAACTTGTCTCTAGGCCTACCTTGGGCACAACAAGGCTCCCAAATTAGGACGCGAATTTACATTCCCGCACTATGTGTTTAAATACAACAAATACTCTTTTCAGAACTCTTACTGACTTGGCTACCTTTTATTTTTTTTCTTTATTCCCGTTCCCCAAGGTTGATTCACGCATACTGGCATCATCAGCTTATCATACCAGATCCAGAGGCCCTACACCTTCTCTCCCTCCAAGTATACCAAAAGACAATGGACCGTTAGACCATCAAGGGCCCGACGAGTCCCGGGGTAGCAAAGCTGAATAACATTGTTTACTTTTTCTGGAAAAAAATGATTTCCACTTTTGCATTTTTTGTTTTAAATAATATTTTCAATGTTCCAAAAACGTTATTTGAGTTATTGAAAATCATTTTGTCTGACGCTTTAAAATGGGTTGATGTTTTATCATTACTACTTTTCTTTCATATCTTTATCCCTATAACATTACTATTTCCTATCTCGATGAATCGACAACTGTGACATGTAATGAGACAACACAACAGATGGACAATGATTCAGAAGAAATAGAAGAAGAGGATATAATACCTGAGGAAATTCTCAGAGAAGTGAAGAATTTTGAGAACAAGCCCAAGTCCAACATGGACGAGACCGAGATAGTCAAATTGGGAGATTCCGATATCGTCAAAGGAACTCGCATAAGCATCCATCTGTCACCTACAAAAAAGGAAGAATACACTCGCTTCCTGAAATAATATGAGGATATCTTTGCATGGTCATACAACGATATGACAGGGTTGAGCACATCCATAGTGTCTCACAAGTTACCTACAAATCCAATGTGTCCGCCAGTGAAGTAGAAGCTCAGAAAATTCAAACCAGATATGAGCCTGAAAATCAAGGAGGAAGTCACCAAGCAGATCAAAGCCAAAGTCCTCAGGGTTGTTGAGTACCCAACCTGGTTGAGCCGTGGAGGCTGCCAACAAGAACATCAAGAAGATACTAAGGAAAATGGTAAAGAATCAAAAGCAATGGCACGAGAAATTACTGTTTGCCTTACTGGGATACCGTACCACAGTCCGTACATCAACTGGGGCAAATCCCTATTTGCTGGTTTATGGTACCGAAGTTGTCATTCCCGCGAAGTCGAGATACCATCTTTGAATACAAGAAGCTAAACTCAGTGACGCGGAATTGATAAGGAGTCGCTACGAGCAACTAGCCTTCATAGATGGGAAAAGGATGAATGAAGTGTGTCACGGTCAACTTTATCAGAATAGAATGTTCAGGGCTTTCAACAAAAGGGTAAAGCCAAGACAGTTCACACAGGGGCAGCTGGTGCTGAAAAAGATCTTTCCACATCAAGATGAAGCCAAAGGAAAATTCTCTCCTAATTGGAAAGATCCTTACATGGTTCACAGAGTACTGACCGGAGGAGCGCTCATACTTGCAGAGATGGACGGGGAAATTTGGCCAAAGCCTATCAACTCAGACGCAATAAAAAGATACTATGTGTAAACCATTTTATGCTTCTTCATATGATGTAAATTGAACCACGCTTGACCTTATTCCCATTTAAGAGGGGATACATAGGCAACCCTGTGGGTTCGATCACAATTCAATAAAATTTCCATTCTTCACCCAACAACGGCATACATAATAGCAGAAGGTCATTTAATTAGCTAGGGAAGAATTTTGAGGAGGACCCTCAAAATTCTATGGCAAAGGAAGTCGCAATGTCTATAATAATATCACAGTTACTGGTTCATTTAACTGATTTCTAAATTGCATATTACTATGTCTTTGAAAACTATACACGCATGCTTTTGAAAAGAAACTTTAATTTTAGCCAAAATTTACCCTAATTGTTTGGACAGGATCTTCAGACAGAACGGAGCAAGTCAAGCAGACGAAGGCACGAACCAACCTTCCCCCGCAAAACTCAAAAAATTTTCTTTGGATGCAGGACTATATCATCATGACAAATACCGTTGCAGCAACACAATCACTATGCACGAAACACATTGTCAGCTAAGAATACTTCGCTCTTAACCTTCTCCTTGCATGTGACTAAGCACTGTCCCGAACCTTGCATGAGGCTAAGCCTTGCCTCCCACTTGCATAAGGCTAAGCATTGTTTTTCTCTTGCATGGGACTAAGCACTGTCCCGAACCTTGCATGAGGCTAAGCCCTGCCTCTTCACTTGCATAAGGCTAAGCATTGTTTTTCTCTTGCATGGGACTAAGCACTGTCCCGAACCTTGCATGAGGCTAAGCCCTGCCTCTTCACTTGCATAAGGCTAAGCACTTTCTTCTCTTTGCATGAGACTAAGCTTTGTCTCAATCTTGCATGAGGCTATGCCCTGCCTCTCCCATTTGCATGAGACTAAGCCTTGTCTCGATCCCGCAAGAGTCTAAGCCCTGCCTCCCATTAGCATAAGGCTAAGCACTACCTTCTATTTGCATGGGACTAAGCCCTGTCCCGAATCTTGCATGAGGCTAAGCCCTGTCTCGCTACTTGCATAAGGATAAGCATTGCCTTCTCCTTGCATGGGACTAAGCACTGTCTCGAATCTTGCATAAGGCTAAGAACTGCCATGTATTTGCATGGGACTAAGCCATGTCCCGAATCTTGCATGAGGATAAGCCCTGCCTCTCTACTTGCATAAGGCTAAGCACTGACTTCACTTTGCATGGGACTAAGCATTGTCCCGAATATTGCATAAGGCTAAGCACTGCCTTCTCTTTGCATGGGACTAAGCACTGTCCCGAATTTCGCACGAGACTAAGCATTGTCTCTTTTACATTGTTCTCTTCTAAGCTCTGCCCTCAACTTCACACAAGACTAAGCTCTGTCTTGCTGCCTCTAGCATCATGGGATGAAATATAGCCAACTTGTCCAAAGGCATCATAGTCTGAAGGCACCATCCTCATAGCCGGAAGACATCATGCCATGGCCTGAGGATCTCTCAAACTTGCACATCATTATTCAAAGGCGTCATGGTTCGGAGGCACCATTTTCATGGCCCGAGAACATCATTTCATGGCCCGTGAATCCCTTACCGCACAACTCATGGCCCGAGACGTCATGGTCTAAGGACATCATCCTCAATTGTCCAAAGACAATTTTCATGGTCTGAAGGCAATTTGCATCATGTCTAAATTTACGCAAAGTTATATGTATATGCTTGCAGTACATCTTTTGACTTGCAGGTGACCCAATGAGTAACTGATATCCCACCAGGAGCAATCCCGCTCCAGTTCCCTCAGACTATTTCAAACCTGACCTTGTACTATAACCGTTTTACCTACTCGAAATCTTATGTCTGTCCTTGTGATAGCTTCATCGGTTTATTTCACCGGTGGACCCAGAACTACACGCGACCTGATTCCTATAAAAACAGGGGTATGTAGGCAGCTCGAAAACCAGAGTGCGGCCTATATCTCTCAAGTCACCCTATTCGGTCAAAATTGGCCATCATATATTTACCCGACAACTCTTTCAGCCTTCCCGGGTAAAGAGGGACATATGTTGATACCCAATTTTTCCCATATATATTTTCGAAATGCATATATATTTTTCAAAATAATGCATGAGCATCAATTAGTATTTTTCCATAATTTTCTGTAATTTTAAAAGATATTAAATTAATTTGTTCCATCATTTTATTATCTAAATAATTACTAATTGCATCACAAATGATTTTATAATAATTTTATTGATTAATTTTATCATTTTATATTTATATTAAGCTTTAATTATTTTATTCATAATTAAATTTACATATTTAGGTTATAATTGTAATAACTTTGCAATAATAGCCCATGTGTGCATAATTAATTTATTTTATACGAAAATGACATTTTATATTTTTATAATATTAAGTAATCATTATTTTAAATCATTTTCATACACAAATAGTATTTTTCATCATTTATTAACTATTTTTATAAATTATTTTATTAAATTAAGTGGGTATTTAAAACATAGCCTCTTTTCAATTAAATTTTCGGAACCCAACCCAATAACTATCAGCCCAATTATCCTAACCCATAACCCAATACACAAACCCAATAACCCAATATCCATAACCCGCCCCAGCCTAGAACTAATCATGGTCGTTGATCTCAGAAGATCAACGGTCCAGGACACCCTTTCCTTTTTTAATTACACAAACTTCCTAACCCTACCCCCATTTTTCTGAATCCGTCGTCCTTCAATCCCCTCCACTCCTCTCTTCTCTCTCACCCCGCTCAGATCTAAGGACGCGCAATGTGTCTTCCAGTGCCGCCGCCCTCGCCACAGACGCAATACGGGAACTCTCAGCCCTCTCTAACTCCGCCACTTTCCTCTCCAAGTCGGCGACCTTCCCATTCCACTCCTCTCTCAAGAGAGAAACCCTGGCTTTATTTCGCTCAAGCTCAGCTCTTAATGACGATACCCTCGTCTGAAGGTCCTAGCATTTGGCCGCGACGCCCTTGACCACCTCGAGCTCCTCATCCTTTACTCTTATCAGCCCCTCGATCTCACTACACCTGCGGATAGACCGCATCAGTTCCTCATCCTTCTTCTCCAATTCTTCTCTAAGGTACCGAGCATCACCACTCGTCTTGAGCCGCATATGCATCTCCCACACTTGTTACGGTATCGGCGATACTTCTCGCCTATCTTTAGAAAAATCTCGGCCCGCGTCTCGGCCCGACGGGCACTCTCTACCTCCAACATGTAGGTCTAAAAAAAGGAAGAAGAAGAGAAAAGAAAAGTAAAAGAGGAGTTAGCAAAAAACGAAAAATTCAAAACAAAGGAAGTAAAGGCAAAAGCTCACCCTTAAAGCCATCCCTTCCACACAGCGTGACAAACCAGCATCGCTGAGGTTCCGAAGAGATCTACTCTCAGCAGCAGAACACAAGAGATCGAACTGACCCGCCAAATCCGTTGTGTTCTCCAGAAGGTTAACATCCGTCAGAATCTCAAGCACACGTGAAGGGCTACCGACAATCACCTCAACCCTAGTAAAACACTCCTCGAACAATCGCATATCCTCAGGATCAATATCCGAGTAGGACTCATAATCGCTCACCACTACGCCCTTTAACCTTTCGTCAACTAGAGGGGGGTGCGAGCATGCTGAGACGAGGACGGACCACTTTGAATGACGGCGGCAGTCGCCAAATCCTGTCGAAGCATCATCACGACCTCCTCCGCCCTCAATTCGGGTGACACCTCCGCCCCTTAGACGGCCTCACTCACATCCTCTGACACCGTCCCAGCAGGGTTAGCCCTCGAAGGCACATCACTCGAAGGCATCTCCTCCAAAGTTACTCTTCGCCTCTTTGATGGGGTCTCATCGACCACATCACGAGAGGATTCGCCCACTGAGCGAACTGTTGGAACAGGGAATCTTGAGCAAGGAACATCTTCAGTGCGACCGACCCTAGATGCCGACTCAACTGATGTAGCGTCCTGACCCCGAGAACCATCGTCAACATCCATCTGAAGTGCCGACCTAGCAGAGGATGCCGGTTGGCGAAAGGCAAGAGCAAGGGCCCTTGCCCTTCTTGGCCCTCTCCGACCTGTCAAAACGAAACGAAGAATGCGTAAGTATCAAGTAGGGAAGAGTGTAAAGCTAAGTGCAGCTATGCCCGAAAGAAAACGACTTACTAGTTGTAGGTCTACGCCCAAACCTCTCATGGAAACGCTTCCATTCATAGATCCCTAATATGTGAGGCAAATTTGAAGCCACCCATTCGCGGCTGTCGCCAACTAGCGGAGGGGGCGGCCTCTCAACTGTAACAAAAATAAAATGGGCAAATAACCAACAACAAATCAGTGAAGTCACCAGATACGAATAACTAATCGACGTAGTAATGAATACTCACAGGCAAAGTTCCACGTCTGAGGGAATCCGGCAAGGTTGGACACCAGATGTTCCGTGCGAACAAAGAAGAAACTCTCCCAAAGATGATGATTGGTCTTATCGTCCATTCCGACCACCAGACTCTTCGTACCCTGATGAGGAGGTGCAACATAGTCCCCCTTTGGAAGTGAGGAATGAAAAGATGCATCATATGTCGGAGGTAAACGCCACGGCCAGCCAGCTTCACGCATTTGGTAAGCATTAGAAAGAGTTTATATATGTACGGAGTGAGCTGGGTCGGGCACACCTCGTAGAAACGGTAAAAATCTACGGCCAATGAGGGAAGAGGGAGCGTGTATCCAATGAAAAAAAGGGTATGCGTAGAGGACGCAGTACCCTAGACGATGCAAGTGAACTATATCACCTTCCGTCGGGATAAGTTCAACGTGTTCCGGAATCCTCCACTTGATTTTGAAGGAAGCAAGTACCGCAACGTCCATTACCGAGAGCGTCGGTGCGGGCTCATCCTTAGCGGCATAGTTAGAGTCATTTCGTGGCTTCCCAGGGCGGGGCACCACCTCATCCACCGTCAGAAAACTCCCATCTTCTGTTAAACTCAGCCCTCATCAAGGGAGGGGGCAACATTCTCCAGTACCGAAACATTGATGATTGGGTTAGGGTTCGAATAAGGACTAGCCATTGTGAATAAAAGCAGAAGTCAAGAATTTGGGAGAAGATTTACGACGGCCACGAAGGCTGTCTGCGCTTTTCGAGTATGAACAGGCAAGAAAGAACCGATGATTTCAAAGAATTTCTCTCGAAAATGACGTTGGGTAATGCCATACCAGAATAAAAGTCCCATATTTATAGAGACAGAAGCGCCAATTACGAAAATGAAACGCCGCCTTTTCAAAAGTAACGGGAGGGGCACAAAAAATGATGCGACTCTCAACAAACGTGCGTCATAATGACACCTGCCGAATTTAATGTCATTTCAACTGGCATGCTGGCCTGACAGTCCATCCTGAACTTCACATGACTGCCTTTTAGGAAATGCCCGCTCAACGACCGAAACGTTCAGATTTCTGAGATGATATTGGCAGAAGTCCGCCCACGGTACTCGCCCTGTGCCGACCACCATAGACGGAGGGACTAACTGTATGGGTCGAAATCTGACTCACTGATGAGAGAGCAGTGAGGCCGTAATGGTGAATACGAAAGGCCGTAGTGACGCGTCCCACGCTATGGTGAGGACGATCCGTCACTAGACCCTTACAACGCGGTACGAGCTGCAGCGCCGGGGAGGGGGCAAACTCTCTATCTCTAGATCTATATAAATAAACAAATCTCTCTAAAGAAGGGAGAGAGAGGTTATCCCACACTTCCTATTAGATCTGAAAAGGGTCCTAAGATTATTGTATTTGTCTATCACTCATCTTTATCAAATGAAAGAGGATCCGCCTCACTCAAGATTGGGTGAATCTTCTCCTTTATCTATATTTTATCGCCATTTAATGTTATTGAATGCGTGATTTTTTTCATACTATAAAATCTGGCCATAACTACTGCCAACATTTATACTCAACTATATTTTTCTATTCATGTTATCCATCTCAGATCTAGAATTCATTACCCTTAACTAGAATTTATTCTTTATTTTCTTATTAATTCGTTTTAAGAGAAGGTTAACACTTTTTTGGTATTATGTTAGTATGACTTGTCTAGCTTAACCTTTAATTTTCTTCTGCTAGTTTTGTCATTCCTAGAGCTCGAACTTGTGACCTCTAATTAAGGTAGAATGATCATATTCGTCCCACCACAATCCTCGATAGGAATCCTTCTACCATTTCTGGAGCTCGAACCCGTAAACTCTAATTAAGATAGAAGGATCATATTCATCACACTACAATCCTCGATAGGAATCCTTCTACCATTTCTAAAGCTCGAACCCGTAACCTCTAATTAAGATAGAAGAATCATATTCATCCAACCTTAATCCTCGATACAAATCCTTCCGCTATTTCTATAGCTCGAAATTGTGGCTCTTATTAATATAAAGGCATCATATTCATCCTACCACAATTCTCGATAAGAATCTTTTTGCCATCCATAGAGCTTAATCCCGCGAGCTCTGATTAAGTTCTGTTGGACTTTAAGCATTGGGCTTAAAGACTTTAAGCATTGGGCTTAAAAGTCTAGGAGT